>CABHPR010139574.1:0-15119 GCA_902168415.1 Peromyscus melanophrys
GGTCCTCTGGTTTCTGAGTACTTCTGCAGTCAGAAGACTTCTCACCCCCATCCCTGCCCACAAACGCCCTCCCTGACTACCTTTCCTTTGCTTAAACTCACTAGTGCCCTGCCATTCTTCCTGCTTGTCTCACCCTTGTGGCTTACTTTCAGCAGAGTGACCCTTGTACAGCATGGGTCAAATCCTGCCTCTGCTGTCCTTAAAACCTTGAGAAATTTTCCTGTCAGAGTAGTAACTACTGTCCTCACTATTGGCCACAGGGCCTCTCTTGACTTGGCCTTCTTAACTCTCTCCTTGCGGGTAGTTGGGACATTTGAATTGATTCTTGAGGAACGCTATCATTTGTAAAGCTAAAGAAGGTAAAGAGGTATTAGAGATAGAAGCAGCCACATACACGAAGGTGTAGAGGGTGAGTGTCTGTTTGACACTGAGATATGACATTGCTATCTGCAAATGCGTTAGACAACATCCATAGTTATCCTGGGATTTACGTCCAGGGTGCCATAGGATGGACTCCTCTTGTATAGAGGGTTCAAAATCGTATGTGTTTGAGGATCTTAAGAATGGTGCGCGTTTCTGGGCTGGAGAAGAGGGAAAAGGGGATCAGGTCAGGAACTTTGTAAGCATCCCGCAAGGTTCGGGTTCTCTCCTTGAGCACTGACTGACTCTTAGAAGTCTTCAGTGGGCTATAACCAGACTGTGCTATAAAAACAGTTCTCAGGAATTTCTCAGATAATGGTCTGGAAGGAGAGGGATTGGAGGAGATTGATGGCCCAGGTTCAGACCTGGGGTCTTGAGGGACTGAATTAAGACATGGGTGGAGGAGTGAGAAGTAAACATTATTTTGCTGGGTTACTCGTAGAACTTGATGACGAGTTGACCATGGGACAAGAGGGTGAGGGTGTGTCTGGGGGTGACGTTTCTGAGGTCTCTGCCTTGGGTGGCACCCAGATGGTCACTGCTGCTGAGAGAGAGGGAAGGAAACACAAGTGGAGAGCGCAATGGGTGGGCCTGGAGGTTTGTACCTCTGTGCTATGTCCAGATGGAGAGGCTTGTCATCTTAGGAGTGGAGAATTGAAGAAACACTATTTGTGAGAAAATGGCCAAGGAGAGAGAGACCCTGAGAATGCAGCTTGGGGACAAACAGCATGGAGGAGGTGTGGCCCGAGGTAAAAGCTGATGCCCACCATGCAGGAAGCACTCACGTGATTTGCTCTTCTGTCCTGCAGGAGAATGTTCGGTGCCCCTCGTCCTTGTCTGTTGTTAAAGACAGAAGCCTGCCCGAGAACCAGGAGGAGGAGGAGGAAGTCTTTGATCCCCCGATAGAGCTCTCATCGGATGAAGAATATTACGTTGAAGAAAGCAGATCTGCCAGGTTTAGAAAGTCAGGCAAGGAGCACATTGATCATATCAAGAAGGCATTTTCCAAAGAAAACATGCAGAAAACACGGCAGAATTTTGACAAGAAAGTGAGTGGAATTAGAACGAGAATAGTCACGCCTGAGAGGAGAGAGAGGCTCCGGCAGTCAGGGGAGAGGCTCCGGCAGTCAGGGGAGAGGTTTAAGAAATCGATTTCAAATGCAGCCCCCTCAAAGGAAGCTTTTAAGATGCGCAGCCTTAGGAAAGCGAAGGATACCAAGGCCGAGGGCCAGGAGGGAGACAGAGGGATGGGCGTGGACATCATCGCTGGTAGCCTGGCTCTGGGGCCCATCCATGAGTTCCATCCTGATGAGTTCAGTGAGACAGAAAAGGAGGTGGCCAAGGTAGGGTACATTCCCCAAGAAGGAGGGGACGCCCCAACTCCCGAGCCTTTGAAGGTGACTTTTAAACCTCAGGTGAGAGTGGAGGACGATGAGTCCCTCCTGTTGGATTTAAAGCAGTCCTCGTGAGAGGAATTAAGTGTGAGCATCAATCTCACGTCACGTGGTCACAATTGAGTAGTGCAGTCATTTTTAGTCACCATAGAAAGGCGAATGGTACAAAAGCTTCATTTCTTACCTCTAAAATTCTAAAAGATTATAGAAATATTATATACAACCTTCTTATAAGTTCCTTGGGGATCCTATTTCCCCTGAGAATAGATGACTGACAGCTTTTTTTTTTTTTTCCCTAGTGTCACACTTTTTTGTGGCAGCTCTTGGCCAATCAGAAAATAGTTGCATGGCTCAGGTCGTTAGGTGCTTGGTCATCTGTAACACAGGAGGGACAAATCCGTGCCCATGGTTCACCAGCAAACTGTAGATTTGGGTCAGGATTAACAAGTCCAGTCTCAAAGGAGAGTAGCTAATGAGTGTATTGTGTTATCCAGATGTTCACATCTGGAGATTCATTAGTGAATCAGTAGCCATACCCCTTATGAAGTTCTTCTGTGAGGGGGAAAAAAATTGAAGTTTTGGGCTTGAGCATTTAGCTGTGGTATCCTAATTTCCTTACTAGTGAGACTCGGCTGGTTGCCATCTATTTCCAATGACAGAAATGGAGAGGGCTTGCTGGCCCTGCACCTCTCAGAGGACTTGAGATCTGAGGGGATGTCACAGAGTGTGTGAGAACAAGACACAGATCCAGTGGAGAGGCACAAGCCACACCGGTGCTTCTAAACCGGAACTTAATATTACATCTGTGAAGAAGCCCTTGGTACCAGGCACTGGGCCCTGAATTGAGCAGAAACTGAAGTTGTACTTTGCAAGTCTTTTCATAGCCTGAAGAGTGAAAAATAAACGCTTGGATGAGCGCTTTTTCTTAAAGGCTGAAACCAACCTTGGATTGTTAGCCGGGTCCTAACATATTCCTTGGAAATGTGTCTCTAATTTCCTTTAGATTTGGATGTGGGGTAGACTAGTGTGGGTTTGTGTGCAGAGCATGAGGCGGAAGTCTGGGGCTGGGTTGTGAAGTGGCTTTTTTAAGTTTTGCCCTGATGTGGGTGTAAAAATGACCCCCAATGCTCCCGTTTTCCAGAGTGAACCCTTTAGGGCAAACAGTGCCCGTGAGCATGTGTCACAGCCACTTTGGAGGACATCAGATTCCAGTTAGCTCTTAGATTTAGACCTGTGACGTCAAGAAGTGCATACTGCTGCTGAGGGAAAATCACAGTCTGCACTTCCGGCACACTGGAATCTTTGGATCATTTTTGGATATGGAAGAGATGGTAGAATTTTTGATAAGTGTTTTACTCACATTCAGTTTAATTTTGAATAATCACCTAGCAATTAAAAATATGCAGGCATGGGAGTGCATGCCTGCTGCCCCAGCACTGACAAGGCTGAGACAGGAGGATCACGAATGAAGTTGAGTGAGCCTGGATTTCTTTATATTTATATATGGTTCAGCATAATTTTCTTTTCACTCAGCCTGAATACATGTTCATCTTGCTTTTTTTTTTTTTTTGGTTTTGGTTTTTTTCGAGACAGGGTTCCTCTGTGTAGCTCTGGCTGTCCTGGAACTCACTCTGTAGACCAGGCTGACTTGAAACTCAGAGATCTGCCTGCCTGCCTCCGCTTTCTGAGTCTGTGTGCCACCACTGCCAGGCATCTTAGTATCTTTTTATAGTGTAAACTAGAGCATGTACAGCATTGAGTAAAACTTTGAAAGAATAATTCCAAAAACATTTGTATAATAGCTTAGAAGGAGGTTGGGCGCCCAACAGTAAATTTGGATGTGAAATGATGTTATTACAATGTGAGGCTGGTGTTGCGGTTGTAGATCTTTTAACCAATGATGAATGGAAACAGCAATATGCAAATGAAGGGTGATGGAGTAAACCGAGGGTAGGAAGATTGTAGAGACGTCACAGTTGTTTGTTTCAGTGGGGCTAAAGTGTTTATTTGCAGCTATCTGGGGCTTTTGTTTATGACTCAGATCCAGACATCTTACAAAGCAATGCACCTGTAGTGCTGGTCATCTTATCGTCTTGCTAGGGTTTGTGTGACACCAGAAACACTGAGTGCTTCATGTTGCTGGAGGCTCATTGTAATCCTGTGCTTCATTTTCGCTACCAGGATTTTCCCTCCGTGTCATAAATCAGGGTCAGTGTCTTTCCATGTTTAGGACATTCCTAAATTCCACAGCCATAATTTCTGGTACCTTCACCCTGCTTTATTGGTGCAAAGATAATGGACTGCAAAATCCACACATTCATTTAACATAAGGCTTTTCCCAGTCAGTGTTCATTATTTTAAACGTTTTCAGAAACACCGAGTGATGCAGAGTTACACGTATCAGGCTTTAAATAATTTATTGAAGTCAAACCCTTAGCAAGACCTACCACCCTTCTCCTAATGAGACAGAGCAGAACAGCAGCCTCGGATGCCAGGGTTTGGGAGCTGGTGTCGAGGCTCTTCCAGGGGTGACGGGAAGTACAAGCCTGTCTCCTGCCTGTGGTGATCCAGGGGTCCCCAGTGAGTAGTGGTTTGACTCCTGCTTACAGATTAGAGAAACCACTGAGGAAGAATATTAGCATGCATGGGCATTCAGCTTACTGAGAGTGGGCGTGTTCCCCAAAAGCAAGCTTTCATGAATGAAAAATAGAAGCCAAAGTAAAAATACAACCATTTTGACTTCATTCTTTGCCTTTTGTACGCATTAAAAGAGTTGCTTTGGAACAGGTCTAGTGGTCATGGTGATTTTTTTTAATTAAAGATTTCTTTCTTTATGTCTCTGTGTGTGAGTGTATACTCTGTGTGTGTGTGTGTGTGTGTGTGTGTGTGTGTGTGTGTGTGTGTGTGTAGGCCAGAAGAAGCCATCGGGTGTCCTACAGTCACCTGTTCTTTGGAGGCAGGCTCTCTCCCTGAAGGTAGTGTTCCCACTTCCTCATCTAGGCAAGAAGTTGGCAAGGTCCAGCGACCTTCCTATCTCTGCTCACCTTTTACAGGTGAGCTGCTTTTGTGAGTGCTGGGATTCGAACTCTGGTCCTCACAGTCACAGAGCAAGTCCTCATAGCTGCCGAGCCATCTCCAACTCCTCATTGTGATTTATATCTGCTGACAGGCATGGGCCGTGTTATACACAGATTTCCGAAGAACCATGTTAACAGTGCGTTTTGATTCAGTGAATGCCTGGACCCCTTTTACTTTTATTCTGGGACAGGTTTTCCGTAGCTTCTGGTCTTGAACTCTAGTAAGAAAATTTAGTTTCTGATATCCAGATAAGGGGAAGGATCATCGTATTTTCATCTTCAGTTCTTCCGTGTGCCCGTGCCAGGCTGTAGTGAAGGAGCTTCCTGCTCAGTTTTGAGTCATTTCTTGGGACCCCTTTGAAGTAGGTGATGCCCCAGTATTTACAGCTGCCCCTCCCAGATCAGGATCAGGTAGTGCTCGGTGGCAGCAGTGGCGGCGATCTAGAGGAGCTGCTGCCTTGTGAGTCTCTGAGGACTCACTTGCCCACGCTGCTGCCGGCCTTCCTTCCCACTCTGCTGCCCTCCCTTCCGCACACCCATGCCCTTGAGAAGTTGAACAGCGCTGTGGGCTGAAATCCACCGTCTGCTCTCCGTTCTATTCTTTGTTCAAGGCCAGAGTTCTGCTTGCTTCTTGTGTCCTGATTCTTAACATGGTGGCTTTCTCCTTGTGTATTGTTTGACACCTGACAGTGCCAGCTAAAGCAGAGCCTTGTTCCAATGAGACTGCAATAAAAGCTGCTGTAACCTGCTACACCGGCCAAGGCCGGGTGCCCAGGCACGTGGTTGTTCAGATCAGCCTTGGTTGCACAAATGCCTCATTTCACCATGATCTTTTGGTGCTTGTCACCTTGGATCTGAATCAGCATAATACATCAGAATGTATTAGGGATTTAAGATGCATTTGTACAACGTATTCTTCCCCTTCCAAGTTCTCGCTGATGGAAATGCCATAGGAGGTTTTTGCAGCCAATTGGAGACCAAAGTGGAATCTTTATTGCATCCTTTGCATGTGTGCAGGAAATCTCCCAAATGTTGGGCAGGCAACTGATAAATTCCTTTGGTAAAGGTAGCGTGTGGCCCTGACAGGAGATAGGCCTTTGTGTCTCATTGGGAAACGGCATGCTCTAGTGTGACAGCAGCAAGAAAGCTAGATTTGGAGCAGGACGTCCGGTTTCATCAGTTGGCAGTGAGACCTACGGGTCTGACACTCAAAGCCATTAAGAGTGGCTGGAATGGAAAACTTCCCCTTTGAGGCTAACCCCAGCCCTGCCAGGAAGTGGGGAGGCTGGAACTAGGGCACAGAGTCCACTACATATGAAAGTAGGGTTCAGCTTGAAGGTACAAACTGCATTGTTTTCGGGTCCTAATATGCAGAGCTAGAAATGTAACCCGTGGGGCTGGAGAGATGACTCGGTGGGTAGGAGCCTGTGCGGCTCTTGCAGCGTTTGGTTCCCAGCACCTGCAGGGTGGCTCAGAGCCAACGCAAACTCCAGATCCAGTACCCTCTTCTGAACTCTGTAGGCACCGAGTGTAGGCACATGTTGTACAAACACACAGGGAAAACACACACATAGAAAAAATAGGTTTTAACGTAACGCAGTGGGCTTGGCTGTTACTCCTTACCGAGGCCTGTTTTGGACATGCTGAACTGAAGTTCTGATCTTAAGTGAGGACCAATGGAGGAGAGCTGGACATTATAGACCATAGCTTAGAGGTGAGGCTGAGATGTGCACGTGTTTTAGGAGAGGTGGTATCTCGTGTATACCAAACGAGCCTCAGACTTGTTATGTATGTAACCAAGAATGACCTTGAACCTTTGATCTTCCTGCTTCCACCTAGAGCCTCATACGTGCCCGGCAAGCGCTGTACCAACCAAGTTAAAGACCCAGCCTGATGTACTTCTTAAAATATAGATAGGTGAAGTGCGGTGTTTTCATAAGAAAATTCTGACAGTTTGAAAGGAAGGCTTTTCATAGCTGACAAAATCCCAAACTGAGCTCTTCTTTTGGGAAAATCGTCTGGTTACTCTTCAACATCATTGATTAGGAAGGGCAAGGAGTCTCAGACCCTGGTTCCTCAGCTCCCTCTCCCAAACTCCACTTCAAGAGGAGCCTGACATATGACAATAAGTGTCATAGCAGACAGGGCTTGCTGAGTTCACAAAGGTATTCCTCCTGGCTGGTTTGCACACGGTGTCATAGTATAAAACAGCCAAATTCCTAGTAATCTTGTGGGCCAATAATCATTTATTAGGATCCCATTAGAGCTTTCATCAGAGCAAGCTTTGAATTGTCAAGCCGTGGTTGTATAGATACATCATTTTAGGATAAAATAAAATGCATTAAAATGGGAGACTACTTTGTGTTAACACTTTTGAAGTAGCTACATTTATTTGAAATATTTCCATAAGGAGAAGAAATAGATTAATGGAATTAGCATGGCATATTCTTGGTTCCAGTTCAAAGTGAAGGGGAAGGTTTTCAAGGGAGCATTGAGGCTCTTGTCAACTGTCAAAATATAGGACTAAATCTTCTTTAATAAGAAATACCCACATAAAACCACAGATTGTAAATTCATGAGGAAAATGCACCAGAATATTCTCTACTTGAAATTCATCTTTTTTTCTTTTTTTTTTTTTAACATAAAAAACCCAGTAGTTCAGAAAAATCTGTTTTTAAGAGTAAATTACTCAAGGTTGCTCTCCCATATTTACAAAAAAAAAAAAAAAAAATCATCTGGGGCCAGAAGGTATCTCTGGGTAAAAACACTTGCTGCACCAGCTTAGTGACCTGAGTTAGAGCTCTGCACCCTACACACAAGGGCAGGTGTGCTGGTGTGCGTCGGGAACACCAGCACTCCTGTGGGAATCTGGGAGGCAGAGACAGGAGGATTGCCCAATAGCCATAGGCCATCTGGTCTGGCACAGCAGCAGAAACAGAGACCTGCCTCAACAAGGTGGAAGGTGAGAACTCTGGTGGTGTCCTCTGACCGCCACACGGATGCCATGGCACACACGTGTCTGCACTCGCTCGTACACAGACATGAACATATGGGATGGAGAGATGGCTCAGCTTGCTGTCCTACAGAGGGCCTGAGTTCAGTTTCTAGCACCCAGTGTAGTGGCTCACAACCACCTGTGAGTTCAGTTCCAGGGAACCTGGTACCCTCCTCTTGAATTCTTGGGCAGCAGGAATGCAGTTATGTACACACATACATCCAGGCAAAACACATTATTTAAAAAGTAAAAAGCTTTATACTTCCCAAAGAGCATTAAAAGATCTTAGCTCATTATATGCATGCAACAATAATCAGTGAAAAAAGAGGCCACAAAGGAGCAAGGAGGGGTGTATGGGAAGATTCTGAGGGCAGAAAGGGAAGGGGGAAAGATGCCATTCATTGTATTGCAATCTTAAATAATGAAAAAGTAATTTTTAGCGAGAATCTGCTTAGGCTCCTTTTCCCCCTCTAGGCAGGGCCGGTAGAGGGACTGGAAGACGACCAGGGTCCACAGGACCCTGCGATTCACTTCTATCATTTGATGGAAACTATAATGCATTCAACTGATTATTTTCTCTGACTTGCCAAAATTTTGTTTAAAAGGGATGATAATTATTACATTGAAAAAATTCAGTGACTCCTATGAGATGCAGAAATGGGGAGAATGGAAAAGGAAACCGTGAATCTTAGTCACATGGCTAAGTTTACATACAGCTCATCTGTGGAGTAAGGGTCAAAGCCAGGCACTTCAGATGCCTCTGCACTGTGGAGAAGGCGGAGTGGTGCTCCACTGTCACTGAGGACCAAAGAAACGTTAAGTTTCAGGTTCAGGAGGAGGGAGGGGAGACAAAGGCTTCTGCACCACAGCTTAGGGGTGCCTTGTGGGGGGTTTAAGAACTGAACAGTTCTGGATTTGGAGGCAGGGAAGTGAGTGAAGAGCTAGGATGAATGCCAGCTTCCCATTCTCTCTGTTCCACAGCGTTTCTCAGTGGGCTGCGGCGACTCCCGTGGTCATATAACTTGGCTTAAGTGCAATGGGACATTATTTATCACGGATATGTCTCCTACTTCCCAGCGTTCAATGTCTTTTTTTATATTAGATAAATATTCCAAATAGAAATGCCTCTGAATTCTAGTTTCTCACGAAATACCATGAGTTATTTTATTCATTTTTGGATATTGAGTGCTGTCCTAGTTAGCTTTACTAATCCAGCCTGAAATAGAGCTTCTATTGAGGGGTTGCCTAGATCAGATTGGAATGCTGCGTGCGATAGCAAGTGGTCCTGCCTTCAGGTTCCCACCCTGAGTTCCTGTCTGGACTTCTATCATTGAGGGACTGTGACCTGGAAGTGTAAGATGAGACCAACAGCCCGCTCCCTCCTCGAAGTCACTTTTGGTGAGAGTTGCTATCTTGGCAATAGGAAGAAAACCAGGACAAACACCCATAACCCCGGCACTGTTCAAGGCTCAACACAGTAATTCCGGAGAGTAACAGGAGGTGAATGTAACTGAAGTTCCATCTGAACTTCTAGGTGTTACCAGGTAAACTTAGTTTAGGGTAAGGGAGCAGTGTTACGGGTGAAAAGAGCCGGCTACAGCTGTGTTAGGGTGTCTGGAAGTTTTTCTGAGATGGTGGCTACAATGTCTTAGGTCTGTGTCAGCCATGCAGGGATTTGTGAAGAGTTTCAAATGCTTCAAAGATCAGTGGCTGAAGTGAGTGACAATCGAGGCACCTGGAGTTGGGTGTTCTAGACTTCTCAGGGGCTTGGGTTTTCTTCCTGTTGTTAGTTTATTGCCTTTTTACTTGTTGAAAAAACAAATCACTCTGCTTTATACAGAAAGCTAACTGCCGTATTTGGCTTAGTTTTTGTATTTTCAAGGAAACAACCACACTTCAAATGTTTTCCACTGGAGAGTTGAGCCTTACTCTCTGGCCTAGGAAATGCCATTGCAACTCAAGTCTGACATCTAGTGGACATTTTGGTAGTTGTTCATAGGTCTTTGCATCCCAGCCCTTAACTATTTGGAGATTACAATGTATTTGATCATTCAGGTGTTTGTACTTTTTCCAGCTTCTGCTTTGCAGCTGGATGCTCAGCTTCAAGTCTCACCAATTTACTAACTCCAAGAACTTGGACAAGTTACATTCTCTATATTTGGTTTCCAAAATCCATTTTGTAAGAGTATTTTATTAAGTCAGGCAATTTACGCAAATTGCTTGACACACTAGTACTTACTCAGCAGTAACAGTCAGCTGATGTTAGTATTTAGAGGAGACCCAGATGGTGTAAGGGCTAAAATTAACCGGTAAGTCCCAGTTGCCCAAGGACAGATAGCTTCCTGGGATGCTGGGGGCTGTTGTTCATGTAAGATAACAAGCCATAGGTTTTCCCTTCAGTAAACAGGTTGGTTGTCCCAACGGCACAGGATGTGTGTGATTACATGTAGGTGGGAGATACGTAGACAGGAAGTATGTCAGGATGTATGCTTGCCCCCAGTTGGACAAAGATGGGAAGTACATAGCTGCTGTGGGATAGTCTGTATGTCAAATTGCTCTGATTGGTCAATAAATAAAACACTGATTGGCCAGTGGCTAGGCAGGAAGTATAGGCGGGACTAACAAAGAGAATTAAAAGAACAGGAAGGCGGAGGGAGTCACTGCCAGCCGCTGCCATGACAGACAGCATGTGAAGATGCCGGTAAGCCACGAGCCACGTGGCAAGGTATAGATTTATAGAAATGGATTAATTTAAGATATAAGAACGGTTAGCAAGAAGCCTGCCATGGCCATACAGTTTGTAAGCAATATAAGTCTCTGTGTTTACTTAGTTGGGTCTGAGCGGCTGTGGGACTGGCGGGTGAGAGAGATTTGTCCTGACCGTGGGCCAGGCAGGAAAACTTTAACTACACATAGCCTTGTTGGTTCTGCCTTTATAAGCACCCAACTAACCTAATTTAGTGCCGTTCTCTGGAATCCAGGGTATGGACCTGGCCAGCATTAATAAAGTTTGCGTTAATTAGACCAAATGGTGGTCTAATTAAAGACCAATATTGGATTTGGTCTTTCTCCTCACAATTTTAAGGTTTAACAGTAGCCTCAAGAGGAGTACCATTGTAATATCTGTGTTAAATTTTGTTTGTGTCTTCAGCCTTTGTCATTAGCAGAATTTAAGGCATTTAATATATCTATTAACATATTATCCATTTGTTCTGTTTTGATGGGACATAATTGTGAAGTCTGCTAAGCTAAGATATATTGTTATAGTCCATAGGTATGCTAACCGGTCAATGGCTTTAGCATCACATGATCTGACCCTGCTTGCATCTCCACCTGGATCTCTTGTTATTCTCTCTTTGTTTCTGCGTCCCAGGCCTGCTGTCCTTACAGACCCACAGTCCCATCTCAGCACTCTCAGGATGTTTGCGCTCCACCCAGGGCCCATACACATACTTCTTAAGTCCTGTTTATCTTTCAGATTTCAGTTCAAACAGTATTGACTCAGGGACATTTTCCTGGCCTCCTTCTCAAGTCTCTGACCAGGAAAGTCTCCTGTTACATGGCTTGGGAGCACTCATCATTTTAAAGTATATCTTTGGGTGATCCCCACTAGACTATTATAAGCACCTTGAGAGTTGGGCTCTGCTTGGCCCATGCTCTGTCCCTCTCATAGTGCCTCTGCCGCGTCTCCTCACCTCCAGGAAGAGAGCCACCTACAGAAAGTTCTTGTCCAAATGGTCACCACTCCAGCATGCTGCCACTGTCCCACTTGGCCCAGGAAAACCTTGTTCGTCACCACTCTTCTAACTAGGACTTGTGCCTAAACTTAGCATGATGGGAAAGAAACCACAAGACTGGCAGCCTGTTGGTCACTACTCATAAATAACAGCTCTAGAAAAGAATATTGATGATATCAACTCTAGAGACTGAGTGAATGAACTTCTGGTTCATGGGGTTGGTGATTTAAAAATAGTTTATTATGTGCTCGTAACTGTCAGGTCCAAAGGAGACTCAGTTTCCCCAAATTCTGGCAGTTAGACAAAAACCAGCATTCCTCGGGAACTTGTGAAGCCAGCCTGTTCACCTCTACCAGAAGGAGCCATTTTCCTTATTACTGGCAGAAGGGTCAAATGGCTACCACCTGTGGCCTATTAGTGTCCTCTCTTAGAGTTTCTATTGGTGTGAAGAGACTCCATGACTATGGCAACTCTTTTTTTTTTTGTTGTTGTTGTTGTTTTTTATATTTATTTATTTTTTAAATTACACTCATGATATTCATTAATTACACTCATGATATTAATCACATTTGTGGTATTCATAGATTACATTCGCAGTATTCATTCAATTATATATATAATTTTTTTTTAATTTTAAATGCCGAATGTCATTTATTTAAGGAGGGAGGAGGTCTTAAATACAGGCTTACAGCACAATGGGGGGACCCCGGAGGGCAGAAGTTCGCTACTGATGTTTTACAATCTTGCTTCTAATCTGTTAACGCCCATTATTCAGGATACACAGACAAGGAACTTCCCTTAAGCATTCAGGAGGGTGGAACCTGGCAGGGAATTAGCATAGGGAGGATATCAAGGTCAAGGTGTGCAAGCAAGGCAGCAGTTACCCAAAACGGGGGCCAGGGCCCTACAGGTCCCCCTTTTATTAAAAAATGAGCTTCTGACTTGGGTTGCGTGGGACGTCAGCAGGTCACCTTACCCGTCATGGAGACGCCTGCCCAGGCCACACAGGTGCTCTGTCTTAGGTTGGTGAGTGTATGGCAACTCTTATAAAGGAAAACATTTAATTGGGGCTGGCTTACAATTCAGAGGTTTAGTCCATTCTCATCGTGGTGGGACATGGCAGCATGCAGGCAGACATGGTGCTGGAAAAGGAGCTGAGAATTCCTCATCCACACCTCTTCCAACAAAGCCACACCTATTCCAACAAGGCCACACCTCCTAATAGTGCCACTCCCTATGGGCCTATGGGAGCCATTTTATTCAAACCACCAGATTAGAAAATGTTACCTCACAGTCCATATGTCTATAAATAAACTCAAGATGGAGCATAGGAGGATTTCTGGTGGTTAGATAAAAGCCAGCATTCTTCAGGCCCTTGGGAAATGGGTTTTCCATCCCCAAAAGGATGTTCTATCAGAACAGAAATAGACATGTACCTGTGGTTGCATATCAAAGCCCACGCTGGTCTTCAGGCCCCCTCAGTTTCTACTCACAAGTATACATTTCAAAGCCCCCACACTAGCCTCTCGGCCCTTCTCACCTTGCTAGGCTTTTTTCTCCCCACATAGTTGTCTGTTCTCTATATAGTGGCAAGGTTTCTCCCCTGCACCGTCCCACCCCCCCATCTCCACTATTTGCTTTCCTGCACTGTCTTGCTTCTCTCACAGATAGCTCTGGTCACATCCCGTCTACTTCTTTCTCTCTTCCCTGTGTCATGTCCAAAGGAAACTCTATTTCCCCAAAATTTGACAGTTAGACAAAAGCCAGGATTTCTCAGGAACTTGTAAAGCTGCTTCCCCTCTACCCAAAGGAGCCTTATCATTGGCTGAAGGAACAAATGGCTACCTGTGGTGCCTATCAGCATACCAAAGCACGTGCTGGTCTCTAGGCTCCCCTAATATCACAAGTACCTGTTACAAATTTCAGAGTCTATATTGGCATCCTGGCTCTTCTCAGCTGTCCCCACCTCCCACCCTAAACTTCTCCAGCTCACGGGCTTCCCTCCCTGCAGTTATTCTTTGTATAACCCTGCTATTTTGGCTTTTTGCCATCTTGATCCTCTTTTTGCCTCCCCCCACCCCGCCCCTACTCCCCCTCTGTCTACTCTCCTCTGGCTTCTCTTCTGGCCAGATACAGTCCACTGGCCAGGTTCAATCTATTACTTTCTCTCTCTGCTCTGGATTCTTCCAGATGCCTCTGCTATTCTCTCCCTAATATCTATGATAAAAACTTTCCCCATACCATGGAATAGTCATGTCATCAGTGTATACACTCCAGACTCTTTCAAATGCCTCTGGATATTTTCTTTCTCTTACTCACAATACAAACATGACTCCTAATAATGGAATGGTCTGTCAGCAGTTTTCTTCCTCTTCCTCCTCCTCCTCCTCCTCCTCCTCCTCCTCCTCCTCCTCCTCCTCCTCCTCCTCCTCCTCCCCCCTCCTCCTCCTTTTTATTTTAAATGAGACAGGGTTTCTCTGTCTGTCCTGACTCTCCTGGAACTCACTCTGTAGACCAGGCCTGCCTTAAATTCAGAGATGCACCTGCCTCTGCCTCCCAAGTGCTGGGAATAAAGGTGGGAGCCACCTCCGCCTGGCATTGCCAGAAATTTCATATGCACAGAAAATAATATAAATAACCCTTGGGTTTATTTAAAGAGCATCAGATGTGCACGCATGCACGCACATGCACGCACACACTACAGTAGCAGCAATTCTACTCCCTAGCTACAGTTCTAGTGCCCCAAGGGAGCATTTTAACGGCCTCTTTTGTGTTTAAGTAGTGAGTTGTAGTTGCTGACAGTTACTTCAACGCTGAGGTGCTCAAGTTCTTCCACTGGTGACACCACGGTTTTGAAGATAGGGGATGGGTCCTTTTGGGGGATGTACTGAGTCACTTTACTTCTCACCTGGACCCTGCTTCCAAAGGATCTAGAAACAGCTGCTGAATTCAGGCTGTCGTGAAGCTTCAGAAAGCCAGGCCGGCTTTTAAAAATGTCAGAAATGTAAAAGCACACTAAATTGTCACAAGCTATTTTTACTTTAGTAAGTGTTGAGGCACAAAGCACTCCCACCCACCCCCTACAAACTGGCTGTGGCAGTGTTTGTGTGGACTGGACGAAGCTTTCTGCTCCTGATGTCCTTGATAAGCCTGCTAAGCTCTCAGAGCAGTTCCGTTCCTGTGTGCTTCCTATACCAGGAATTGACTCTGCACAGCTGTTGCTGTCAATCGCTTGTCTTAGGAGTTGTGACAGCTGACCCAGCATGCTATTTTACCCATGCCTTCCGAGGAAGCTCTTCTTTGTAAGTCCAGTGAGCCCGGGGACATTAGCATATGATCCTTGCTATTTGGTGTCCTTCCTTCAGTCCATGGGGACTTGGAGTAAATGGGTATTTTTGTTTACTGTTTTTTTTCTTTCTTTCTTTCTTCCTTCCTTCCTTCCTTCCTTCCTTCCTTCCTTCCTTCCTTCCTTCCTTCCTTCCTTTCTTGCTTCCTT
>CABHPR010139574.1:15219-31883 GCA_902168415.1 Peromyscus melanophrys
TCTTTCTTTCTTTCTTTCTTTCTTTCTTTCTTTCTTTCTTTCTTTGTATTTGTGGATTGTTACCTTGTTCCCTCTTGGCCTGCTTCAACACTAACAATTGGTCCATTTTAGCAGCTCTTGCTTCTCCTCCAGAAAGCTCTCCACATACAGGTCAAAGTGTGCTATGGAATAATCCAAAGGAGAGGAGAGTCAGGGAGAGACACCAGCCAGCTGCCAAGGAAGCAAGACATGCTAGAGGACAAGTAAAGCCACGAGCCATGTGACACTACATAGATTAATAGAAATGGATTAATTTAAATGTAAGAGTTAGCTAGTAACAAGCCTGAGCTATCAGCCAAGCATTTGTAATTAATATTTAGTCTCTGAGTCATTTATTTGGGACTGGGCAGTCTGGACAGGAAACATCCGTTTACAAAAGTGTGCTGGTCAAAAATGTGTGGTGTCTCAATATAAAGTATTCAACATCTTTACCATCTAGGAAATACAAATCCAAACTACATTGCAATTCCATCTCACCCCCACTGAGAGTGATTATGATCAAGAAAACAAATGATAACAATGCTGGTGAGGATGTGGAAGGTGGGGACAGGAGACATTACCACACACTGTCAATGGGAATGTAAATTAGGCCAGTTACTACGGAAGTAAGTATGGAGGTTTCTAAAAGGGGTAAAAATAGAACTATCATGTGATCCAGATATGCCTCTTCTAGGAATGTGACTAAAGGAATTATCTTAGTCATTGTTCTATGCTGTGAAGAGGCACCATTACCAAAGTAACTCTTATAAAAGAAAACATTTATTTGGGGGCTTGCTTACACTTTCAGAGGTTTAGTCTATTATCTTCATGGCAGGGAGCATGGCAGCAGGCAGGCATGGTGCTGGTGAAGTAGCTGAGAGCTACATCCTGATCTGCAAGCAGAGAGAGAGACTCTGGGCTTAGCATGGGCTTTTGAAACCTGAAAGCCCACCCACAGGGACACACATCCTCCAAATAAGGCCACACCTCCTAATCCTTCTGATCCTTTCCAATAATGCCACTCCCTGGTGACCGAGAATTCAAATATATGAGCCTATGGGGGCCATTCTTATTCAAATCACCATAGGAATCAAAATCAGCATATAATCAAGGTTACTGAGTGTGTATACATTGGCACTATTCACAATAGCCAAGCTGTCCACCAACAGATGCATAATCAGCCAAAGTGTCCACCAACAGATGCATAGATAAGGGAAATGTGGTATAACAATGGAACATTACACATACAGTTGTGAAGGAAAACAAAATCATGCTGATTCCGGAAAATGGATGGGACTGAAGGTCATCATGCTGAGCAAAATAAGAAAGACCAAGATCACATACTTCCATGTGGGGAATATAGAATGAAAAATGACATAAATACATACATGCGGACATAGTGAGAAGAGGACTTGGGAGAACTGGTAAGACAAGAAGTGCAATGGGAGTGAACACAAGGTTACATTATATCCGTGCGCAAAAATGCCACAACCAACTATTAATTTGTACAATTAGTAGATGCTTTAAAAGTTCATCAAGGGGCTTGGGGATAGCTCAGTTGACCAAGTGCCTGCCATAGAAGCACGAAGACCTGTGTTTGACCCCCAACACCCAGGCTAGAAAAAAAGCTTGGCGTGGTTGTTCATCTTGTAATCCCAGCACTGAGGGGATGGGAATAGGCCCATGCCTGGGCCTTCCTCCTCATTCAGCCAGTTGATGTGGTGAGGGCAGGTCCCAGCGAGAAATCTTGTCTCAAAAAAAATAAGGAAGTGGATCCTGAGGAAGGACTCTAGAGGTGGTCTCTGGCTTCCATAGCACACGCACCTGCACACATGTGCACTCCTGTACGTATAAATAAATACACACACATGTACACACAAATACAATTCATCAAAAATCAAAATTACATCAATCATTACAATCATTACAATTACAAAAATTACAATCATCAAAATTACAAATTTTGTCTGTCCATAGTTTGTAATGGAGAAAGTTTTTATTTGGTATTTTAAATACATTTATAGTCTTTCATCTTCAAATCTACTCTGCCATTGCCTACTTGCCTGGGTCCTCCAAATACTTTGTTTTCCCCGGCCAATTGGTGCTATACTAAATGTTGTCAGTAGAGGGCTCTAGCGAGACAGCAGATGCAAAGACTTCTTTCCTATTTGGGAAGCAGGGCTTCATGTCAGCTCCTGAAGTCTGCGCCCCCCAGTGCCCTTCTTCTTGGGATGCATTTTTGGGCACTGGGTTCCTAAGCCCATCCGCTGTGTACTGTGGCTAACCGCACCCTGTGGCAGCCGGTGTAGGCACTTTTATAGCAGAATGCTTCCAGGGAGTTCCTTGGTGCCCTGGAAGTTTTACTACCGAGACTTCTCTGCCATCCAGTGAACCTTGGCCGGATTTCCCCAATTGCTGAGGATTTGGTACTGGGAACAGGAGGCTTCCCCTCGAATGGTGGCTGTCCCTTGTATGTGCTATGTCTTTCTTTTTCGTTGCTTCAGTTTTCCTTGTTGCTTGTGGTTGACTTTGTCACTACTCCAATCCTGTTAATTACTACACCCCAAACTTTCCCAGTTAGACTCGGGGCAGAGTATCTGACTCCCGATTCGGTCCTGACTGATGCACAGTGTGAGCTATTTTGAAATGAGACCATGACTGTCTTTCCTCCTCAGGACCGTTTTACAATTTCACTCTGTTCACAGTGTAAAGGAAAGCCCCCACGTGTGCTTGTGGAGTCCTTGGGAGGTCATTTGAGGGTAGGGATTGTACCTTATTCCTCCTTGTATTCCTTGTCTGGCCCCTTTAACTTCTGTCCTCTCTTTCTTTATCTCCTGGTCTCCCCTTTCCCATCACAGTCCCTCTCACGCCCCGCCCCTCATGGGAATTTTACAGACACCATTCTCTCTGGAACACTCTTCCTCACTTTTTTTTTTTTGAGATGGGCTCTCAATCTGTAGTCAGGCTCCCTTGGATTTCACCGTATAGCCCAGATTTGCTTCAAACTCTTGGCAATCCTCCCGCCTCAGATTTCCAAGTGCTCGGATTACCAGCATGCACCAACACCCCGGTGTCTCCCCTCTCCTTTTCACCTGAAGTCCTCACTGGTATCAGGCCTCATTTTAATCATTTTTCTCCCAGAGAAGCGTTTGGGCCTTTGGACTGTTGGATCTTCTCTTTTACTCACTTCCAGAGCACGATTTGGCTCCTTCAGACTGTTTTTCATTGCTGAAATTTCATATATGTTCTGGTAATCTTTTGGATTGGTATCCATCCACCTTTATGTATCCACCCGCCTTTATGGACTATAAACTATTTGAGGCAAGAGACTGTGGCTTCTTGACCCTGTGGGGCGCAGGGCCTACCACCTGTTACAAAACCTGTTTCCCTTGTCCTGGTCCCATGTGGTTCCCCTGTCCGTACTCCGGTCTGCCACAAGATGGCAGGCTGAGACACGTTGGCGCTTGGTCTCCTAGAGAAAAACCTAGGGGTTTAGGTTTAAATGCCCTGAGCCAGAAGAGCATCCTTTGAAGTGAATCCAATGTCACAGATTTCTCTGAAAATGGCGTCTTCATCCTCCACTTCTCCGCCTGCCGAGCACTTAGGAATATTAACAAGAAAGACAAAGGGAGACTCCCTGGGGGAACCCGAGGACGAGTATTGCATTATTTAGAGATGAGCTTTAGGGAGTACATGAGAATGCTAAGCTCTGGTTTGCAGGTGAACCAGAATTGTTGGTATTAGATAATAATCAAGTGGTGCTGTTACCGTGGGAAGAAAGGTCAGAGGCACGACAAAACCCTGTATCAGAGCTTTATTAGGAGTAAGGGGTGGGGACAGAAGAGAGCATGGCCAGGCCTGTGGAAGGGACATGTGAGGAGGAGGGAGAGAAGGGGGAGGAGGAGAGCAGAAAGAGGAGGGAGGAGTCTGGGTCCGGCCTTTTTTTTGTTTGTTTGTTTTTCGAGACAGGGTTTCTCTGCATAGTTTTGGTGCCTGTCCTGGATCTTCCTCTATAGACCAGGCTGGCCTCGAACTCACAGAGATCTGCCTGGCTCTGCCTCCCAAGTGCTGGGATTAAAATGTTCACCATCGCTAACTGGCTGGGTCTGGCCTTTTAAGGATTCCCCTGCACATGCGTAGGTGGGCTTATGGAGTTACACCACTCATGTGCTGATTGCGAGACCAGTGCTGCGTGCATTTGCGCAATCAAGCAGCGCACTGATGATATAAGTCATAAGACCCCTTACTTAGCTACTGAACTGCACATATGCAGTCATATAGCTGGAGTGGCAGAATCCTAACAAGATTACTGTGGCTGTATCATGGCCGCTCCTCAGCTTGGCTGTGAGTAACTAAGTTCTGGAGGGAAGGTCTTGGAGTAAGGGGCCCAGGCCCAAATCTGGCATCTGCCTGTCTTTGTAAACAAAT
The DNA here is from genome assembly GCA_902168415.1 of Peromyscus melanophrys. Lineage (NCBI taxonomy): Eukaryota > Metazoa > Chordata > Mammalia > Rodentia > Cricetidae > Peromyscus > Peromyscus melanophrys. The sequence goes on from CABHPR010139574.1 coordinate 19,666, forward strand.
TTTAATTGGAACAGAAGCTGCTATGGTGACAAGTCATGACAGAGATCATACAACCCTCAAAGCCCAAACTACTGTTACAAAATTTGTGACTATCTGGCCTAGATGCACGGAAACTATTTAGAAGTCTTAATATCTGGCTAGTGTTTAGCTGATTTGGTTGGCATCAATGCTGGGAGGATGTGATTTCCTTCTGAGAAGCATACATGCTTGGGTAGGATGGTATGGGTTACTGAGGATGCTTAGAGCTAGAAATAAGAATTATTTTTCAGGAATTGTGTACTTGCTTGGTGTGATGTATTCTCCCTCTCTCCGATCCCTCACCCCCACCCCTCGACAGGGTTTTCCTGTGTAGCCCTGGCTGTCCTTGAACTTGCTGTATAGACCAGGCTGGCCTTGAGTTCAGAGTTCTGCCTTCTTCTGACTCTGCTGGGATTAAAGGAGTGTGCTGCCTGCTTGGCTGGCTTCCTCTTCAGTTTTTAAGGGAAGAACATAGAAGATAGGATGTGAACTCCTTGTAGTGTCTTAGCATGCTTTCTCAGAGTGGGGCTGTTTGACTAATTACTTCATTTATCAAGATGAAAATCAAAGACCCAGTAGCTATTTACCTTTCATTCAAGAGTATTCTTGGCACGGCTGGTACGGTCTAATCATGAACATGTAAATGCTCAGGCTTGGCTCAGTCAGGACTGTGTTAACTCATTTCATAAGGTTTACATGATTAAATAGAGTCCCTACGGATCATCTTTCTGCCAAACCTTTTGAGTAAAGAGAGTGGCTATTTCTTATAGTGTTCTAAGCATTTTTACACTTAACAAAACCAGGGAAATGAGAAACAAGTTAATTATTTTAGAGCATAAACAGACAGGGTGTAGCTAGACCCTATTAGACTCCCCGTATTTAGGTATATGATGGGTGTACCCTTGTTGGGAGGTCTGTGTCAGGGGAGAATTCTCAGCTCTCAGAGTATTGGCTTAAAACACACACACACGCACACACACACACACACACACACACACACACACACACACACACACACACACAAAACCAAAACAACCCAGGTAGGCTGTCTTCTTTTCCTCTACATAGTAATTTTTTTTGTAGGACAGTTTTCATTATATGAAATATTCCTTTTTATCAGATATATTGCGTGTCTATGCACACACACACATGCTGGCTTTTCAGATATGCATACTCCTTTTATTTCAAAGTAATTTGAGAATAGCACTTCTCTGTTTACTTAGGAAGGGAAGTGGGTATGAGACAGCATTGAGACATGTCCCTGGTCAGATCTTCTCAGATTTCCCTTCAACTATTGTAATTAATGTATTATGAAAATGCTATTTTACAGCTGTAGTGTGATAGCTCACGCCTGTAATGCTAGCACTCAGGAGGCTAAGGCAAGATCATAAGTTTGAGGCTAGCCTTGACTAACTACCAAAACCATATCTCTAAAAAAAGGGGTGTGCAGGCAGTGAGATAGCTCAGTGGGAAAAAAGCACTTGCCTCACAAAACCTGGAGACCTGAGTTCTGCATAAGCCTGGAAACAGGAGGAAGGGTTGATCTCCAGGGCCCATATAAAGGTGGAAGAAGAGAGCCAACTCCACAGAGTTGTCCTATGACCTTGTCTTAGTCAGTGTTCTCTTACTATGAAGAGACACCATAACCATGGCAATTCTTATAAAAGACAGGATTTAATTGGGGGCTGGCTTATAGTTTCAGAGGCCTAGTTCATTATCATTGTGCAGGGAAGGGAAGTGTAGCAGCATGTAGGCAGATGCTGAAGCAGTAGTTGAGAGCTTTACATCCTGATCCATAGAACGAGAAAGAGACTCTGGGCTTGGCATGAGCTTTTGAAATCTCAAAGCCAACCTCCGGTGACACACTTCCTCCAATAAAGCCACATCTCCTAATCCTTCTAATCCTTTCAAATAGTGCTACTTCCAGGCATTCAAATATATGAGCCTATGGGGGCCCATTCTTCAAACCACCACAGGCCTCCACACGTTACCTTGACACATGTGCCATCACACACACACACACATAACAATAACAAATTTGAAAAATGTAAAGATATCCTTATAAAGTCTGTTTTGTGCATTTGCAACCTTAGTTGCAGTTATCTATATAAATTTAAAAGGTGGAAACTAAAACAAAATAAAAAGCCTATGAGTTCAAGACCAGCCAGGTCTACATAGTGAATTCCAGGACAACCAGAGCTACACGGCGAGACACTGTCTCAAAAAACAACTCCCTGGGGTGGGGGAACAACTCCCACAAAGGTAGATACTCTCCTGACTTCTAGTCCGAGCCCATCATTTCTCTGTGTGGTAGGAGGTTAGATTATCTGATGGAAGTGAGGAGGTTAAAGGAGGCTTGGCATTGGGAGACAGTGAAGCAAGATTATAGCAGGGATCCTTCAAACTGAGAGCAAGCTGGCTAGGAAAACCTTGTAGGGCTTTCCTTAAGTATGGTCAGATGCTACTGTCCATGCACGGAAGAATCCTCTTCTGCAGTATTTGGAATGCAAGAATGTCTTAGTGGCCATGACAAAAAGAAGAGAGATCCAGCTGGATGCTCACTGGCTATCACACCAGAAGCCTAGCTGCTGGCTGCATAATGAGTGGTCCCTAACTATTCACTTCCTGCAGCAGATCTGCCCCTTGAACATGCTATTTACCCTGGTCGGTGTTGGTGGGAACAAAAATAGAGATGTGTCATTTTGGATGGCTTTCCTATACCTGTTCATGAGAAGATTAGCTTCCATAACCCTCCCGGCCGCCATGGTGGACAGAGGGTCCAGGCATTCTTGTAGCATCCTGTGTGTGACTGATGCTGTGCTTCCTAAATTAAATGGTGGTAGGTTCTGCTGAACCCGGTTGCCTTTCTTTCCGGGTATTCCATTGTCTTATGTCTTCTTGTTTAGTTTGAAATGACATGAAATATCAAGAGGATCCATGATTTTCTATTAAATGCAATGTCAAATGAGCTCTATTGTCCATCAAAAAGGCAATCTGGGAGGGAAGGGGAGGGGGGCCGGACAGGAGAGAACAAGGGAATCTGTGGCTGATATGTAGAACTGAATGGTATTGTAAAATAAAATAAAATTAAAAAAAAAAGGCAATCTGTTGCCCTGGTGATGCAGGCCTATGACAGAAGAGCTGTTCCTGTGGTGTTCAGGACTCAGGTGACCTTGGGAATTACCTATAGCTAATGGTGGATCTTCCCTAAGGAAGACCGTTGCAGCAAGCAAGGCGTCAGCCTTTCTCATTTTATTTATTTAATTTTTTTTTTTTTTTTTTTGGTCAAAGTTGTGGGCACATGGTTGAGGTTATTTCTTATCATGATGAATCCTGATTGATACTGAAGAGGCAGGTTTCTCCTATACTTTTATATACTAGCAAAAGCAAGTAAATGTAATTATTTCTAAAGAAAAGAAAATCATTTTCAGTTTTTACTTGCACTTTGGATACAATTCAGTTCTTGGAAATGACACAGTACATATTTAGCTTATGAACCTTTGCCACGCAACATGCCCCACCAAAGTTAGAGTGGTTTAGTCAAACTGTTTTCTGTAGTTTCCACAATTCTTTGGCAAGTAAGTTCTTCTGGTCCAGGTCAACACTCACGTAACTTTGGTCAGTGGTGGCCTCTCTTGTGTGTGGTTGTTGGCAGTCCACAAGCCAGAGACACCATTTTCTTTGTGTGGCTTTGAATCTTTAAGTAGGCCACTCTGGGGTTATTTACTTGGCATCCTAAGGCTGGGAGAGCAGCAGAGGGGCACGTCCTCAGGCCAAGTGGTTTCCAGCTTTGTTTTTGCTATACGTTTGGCGATGTCTTGTTAGCCAGTTAAGATCCGTGGCAAGATTCCATGCAAAACAATGGAGAGACTCCCTTTCGTCTCCTCCCCTCCCCTCTCACCCCTGCCTTTTTTCCAGACAGGGTTTTCTATATGGTCCAGGTTAGCCCTCAAACTCCCAATCCTTCTGCTTCAGCCTCCTGGGAGCTGAGATTACAGGTGTGTGCCACCACACCTGGCTTAGATTATTTTTTTCCTTTTGTCTTTATTTCTTTGTTCCCTTTTATTTCTTTTTTTATTTTTCGAGAGAGTCTCTCTATATAGCCCTGGCTTGCCTGGAACTCACAGAGATCTGCCTACCTCAGCTTCTTGAGTACTTGGATTTGCATTTTTTGGTGGCAGGGAAGCTACAAAGGTTTATTACCAGGGGTATTGACACAGGAAGAAATGAAAATCGCATAGCCATTTTCTCCCATTAGGAACTGTTGCTATGGGCTTTTAGTTTTTGGAGGTGACATGTTATTTTGGTTTTTCATGTTTTTATCTGAGTTGGGATTTTGTGCTTCTTGAGCAAGTTTGTTGGTTGAGTTTATCTTTCTCTTTAGTTCAAGCCCCTTCTTTCAGCTGAGGTGTTTACAAAGCTCAGGATGAGATTAATTCACAGCATGAATGAAGTCTTGATTTCCTCTATTTGTCTAGCATTTGAGTCTGCAACCTCTATCCAGATTTTCTGTTTCTCTGCTGCAGTCCATTGTCTTTGTCAGTTTGCTCAAAGAGTCTTGAACAAGTTTTCCTTGGCATTATGAACTGGTCCTAGGTCTCAGGGACAGACCTAGACGGAACTAGATGGAACTAGAGGGTTCCAATTGGGCAGACACAGGGCTCTGCAATTCTGGATCAAGTATGGCTGGATCACTGTGGGGACTGGGCTGAGACCAGGCTGGTCCCAAAGTGAGGGAGACAGGCTGAGAGAAAGAGGCTATTCCTGGTGTGTAGCATGGGACTTGGGCAACCCAAATCTTTATGGCCTTTTTTGATAATTTGCCACATTCTGCCTGTCCCAACTGTCTATCCTGTGGTCTTTAACCACATGAGAGTTTTCTGACACACTTCCATGCTAATGGTCACATTTCCTATTTTGTAATATACATTACACCGGTTTATTGGTAAATTGAATATACATTTCAAATGATGTTTATATACACATATGTGTATCATCATGAACATTTCAGAGATAATAACATCACTTGTTTAAAAAATGTCTGGGGGCTGGAGAGATGGCTCAGTGGTTAAGAGCACTGGCTGTTCTTCCAGAGGTCCTGAGTTTAATTCCCAACAACCACATGGTGTCTCCCAACCATTTATAGTGGGATCTGATGCCCTCTTCTGGCATGCAGGAATACATGCAGACAGAGCACTCATATACATAAAAAAAAAAGTCTGTTTACAGTTGGTAGTCACATCAAGATCCACACAGGTTACACGGGAATTTCTTTCCTTCTTCTTCTCTTCAGCTGTAATTCTCTTTTCTCCTCACCTCCTGCTTTGAAACCCAATGTTTGCCATGTACTTATGAGCCTACCCATGGACAAGCCAAAGGAGAACAGCCACAGCCCTAAGCCAGATGCGTTAGATCCTGAACTGGATTACTTACAAATATTATTATGTTATGACTAGTTATTTGCTTATTTGTTGGTTTTCGTGTGCCTTTGTGTGAGTGCATGTGTTCTATGGTGTGCATATGGAGGTAGAAACAGCTATTAGGAATCATTTCTTTACCCTGTGGGTCCAGAGTACTCAACTTAGGTCATCCCCAGGTGCTTTTACCTGAGTTACCTTGCTGCCCTGGTGTAGATGGCTTGAAATACATGGGTTAAATTCAAAGTTTCTCACTACTTCTATCCTTCCTAGAAATTATTTTGGGGTTCACAGAGGAGGGTGTCCTTGTAGTCATATGAATCTGTATAGCATACTTTCAAAAAGTGACATAATCAGACTTGGTGGAAATGGGGAATGATGAAATATGAGTTAAAGGGAGACTCAGTTATAGCCTTTGAAAACAAGAGAAATCAATGGAAAAAGATTAAGGATGCATCTGAAAGGAAACCCGGGTATAACTGAAAAGACACATGATATTGCAGTGGTGTGTGACTTTTAGAATAAGGGATGTAAAACTTGTTATTGTGGCCAGCTTAATTACCTCATCGTTCTTCCTCGGTGCAAGGCCAGGCTTTCCAGTTCACATCTGTGAGGGTGTCAGCCTGTCATTATACCAAAGACACGGCAAGGACTTTGTGACAGTTTGTTCTCTCTGCCCAGCTCCTGTCCACCCACCTCTGCCTTCTAGCTAAATGCTGCTGCAGAGAGCTCTTTTTCAGGTAACACATCGAATCACCCTTCCTTAGTGGTTGTTCAGAATAAGCCCAGCATTTCTGGACTTGGCTTATAAAGCCAGGGTTGGCTTGCCCCCTGCCTGCCTCTCTGGTTGCTTGGGACCATTTGTCTTTCCTATCTATTGCTTGGGGGTACTGTGGGCCTGCCTCTGTTTCTACAGAATATGATTTTTGCCTTTGTTCCTACTTTTGGGTTGAACATCTTGCATCTCACCTTCATCTAAGTTGGGGAGCTTCTTTGTTAGTGAATATGTTCTTTTCCTCCCAACTGCTCATCTAGGTTGTGCATTCATTCATTCACTCATTCATTCACTCATTTATGTGATTATTGGCTAAGATTGTATTCACTACTCAAAACAAACACAATACAGAATAGGCAAATCACGGGCCCTTCGGACTGGGCCATGGTTGGGAAGTCAGGCCCTGTCTGTATTTGCATATTTATGTAAGGGTCTTCATGATACTTCTCTTTGCCCCTTATCAGCCTTACGAGGATCACTGTCCAAATTCCTCTGACGAGAGAGAAGCTATTATGGGGGGAAAACAAACACCTGACAATAGGTTACGTTTTATGCCTGTAGCTCATGGTGGCAGGTCCTTGTGATCCCAGAGCTCAGGGAGGTGACAGAAGGAACAGAATTCAAGGCCACCCTTGGCTATATGTACCCTGCCTCAAAAACAAAACAAAAAAGTCTTACGTGACATTGCAGCTTTTAGGTTGAAGAACCAAGGACTTAGGGAAGACTAGATATTTTTATTTACGTTTGATGAAGAATGAGCAGTCATGCAGAAATGTGACTGGACGAAAGGACCATGACAATGTAGCAGGCCAAGATGGGGAACTCAATGAGGCTATTTGTTCAGATTTCTTCTTTCCTCACTGCATATTTCTTTCTCCCAGGTATGGGCAGGACTCCTTCTAGAATGAGTCTTACCATCTACTATCAGGTAAGGTAGGTCAGAGAATTTCTTTATAGTCAGTTCTAAGACACAAAGGGGGATGGTTAGAGTAATATTTTTAGGCTTTTATGGCTTGCTTTGGGGAAAGGGGTTTAGTTTCAAAGATCCTTGGGGAAGAGAAATTCTGGTTTCTACAACTGCTTTGGGGAGTCTCTGAAGGATAAGAACCTGGAGGACAGGAGAAGGTGAGAGAGAAACTGTGCCTCTGAGGACTCTCTGATGTGCTGCGGTTCAAATTATTTAGCATGCCAAGTGTCATATATTGTATTATTTTCCAAGTCTCAAAACCACCTTATACCCAGCACACAGTAAGAACTCAACATAGATGTTTTTATGTGTGGTGCCATCAATTAAACCCAGAGCTTTACACAAACTAGGCAAATACACTACCTCTGAGCCACATCTCCAGCCTCAAAACATATTTCAATAAATGTTTAATCAATATTAAATGGCAGCTTACAACTGCCTATAACTCCAGTTCCAGGAAATTTAATGCCTTCTTCTGGCCTGTGTGGGCACTAGGAATTCACATGATGCATATGCAAAACACTCATCTGCATAAAATAAAAGTTAATAATCTGAAAAAGTAAATCTCATAAGTTTCTATGACTCATTTGCATACCTATTTCATCCTCTTTCTTTGCATTTGCTGAGTCTTATAAAGTTAGATGAACACTGAGTTAGTCAATATGGAGCCATTGCCCCCGGAGGAAACACAGGGTTAGATTCCTGTCAGTCTTTAGTTATACTTTTTCTTTTCTTTCCTTTCTTTTGTCAACCATTATATAATTAATGTGCTTCTGTTCCCAGACATTTTATTTAATATTTTTGTTGATTTGTTAACATTGAATTCATGGCAGAAACATTATAGCTTAAGCCTAATGGGGGCTAAACACACACACACACACACACACACACACACACACACACACACGCACACACGCACACACGCACGCACACACATAGTCTTAGTTACTATTATATTGCTGTGATAAGGCACCATGACCAAGGAAACATATAGACAAAATAATTTTATTTGGGGCTTATAGTTTCAGAGGATTAGAGGCCATGACCATGATGGCACTGAGCATGGTAGCAGGCAAGGCATGGTGCTGGAGCAGTAGCTGAGGACTCAAATCTTGAGACACAGCTACAAGGAAGAGAGTGAGAAAGACAGGGAATGGTGGGAGTCTTTTGAAACCCCAAAGTCCACCCCCAGTGACACATCTCCTCCAACAAAGCCATACTTCCTAATCCTTCCCAAACAGTTTCACCAACTAGAAACCAAGTATTCAAACCTATGAGCCTATGGGGACTATTCTCATGCAAAACACAGACAGACAGACAGACAAATGGGTGGACAAGGACACACACACACACACACACACACACACACACACACACACACACACACACTGAGAGTAAAAACCTGAAACAAGAAAGCAGATGCCATCTTGTGTGGCTAGAGATTTCCTGCCAGACCCACAGTCAGGATAAATCTCTTTCACCTGCCAGTCCCACAGCCGCTCAGACCCAACCAAGTAAACACAGAGACTTATATTGCTTACAAACTGTATGGCCGTGGCAGGCTTCTTGCTAACTGTTCTTATATCTTAAATTAATCCATTTCTATAAATCTATACCTTGCCACATGGCTCGTGGCTTACCGGCATCTTTACAGACTGCTTGTCCTGGCGGTGGCTGGCAGGCAGTGACTCCTTCTGCCTTCCTGCTCTTTTTATTCTCTCTGTTAGTCCCGCCTATACTTCCTGCCTAGCCACTGGCCAATCAGTGTTTTATTAGCAACACATTTGCCATACAGAACATCCCACAGCAATCTTGTTTGATATAAACAGAGACTGTGGATATGAAAGGGCTCAAAGTTTTTGCCACTTCAGTGGATGTAGTAGTTCATGCCTATAACACCAGTACCTAGGAGGTTGAGGCAGGTTTGAGGCTGGTGTAGGCTATATAGTGGGTTCTAGACCAGCCTGGGCTACAGTGTTGGATTCTGTCTCAAAAATCAAAACTCAAACCAAAATCATTTCATTGCTCTCATGTCCTGAGAGTGACTGTGGAAGGGCCATGCCCTTGGATGATCACAAATAGGTGAATTTGCGAATGTGAAAGTCAAGAACAATGAGGCTTGACTGAATGTGTAGATGCAATAACAAAATATGTACTGTATTTCACACTAAATGCAAATATATGAGACATATACAGTTGTTACTGTCTTTATAAAGATTTATTTTTATTTTTAATTATGTGCATTTGTGTATGTCTGTGGGTGGGTATGTGCACATGAATGCAGGTGCCTGTGGAGGCTAGAGGCATTTGTTCTCCTGTAGCTGGAGTTGTACAGGTGATTGTAGGCTGCTGTACATGGGTGCTGGGAACTGATCTCAAGTCCTCTGGAAGAGCAGTAAGTGTTCTGAACCTTGGATCCATCTCTCCAGACTTGTTAATATCTTATAAAGAACTGTGGCCTTGGGGACAGGTTGAAGGCATGTCAGCAAATACTACAGAATTCCTTTCAGATGATGTTGCCCAGGCAAGTCTTAAGTGCATATGTTCTGGAACATCAGGATTCACTGCAAAATAAGTTTGGAAATGCTGCTATCAAGATGCCTCTATGCCTGTGGCATTGGAAGAGAGCTAGGGCCTGGATTCTTACAGCTGTACTTGAAAGGGTCAGGGTCATTTCTTTAAAACAGAGACTAAATTCTGTACCCATTTTGCAGCTGAGTAATTTTCCTGTCTTTTGTTACTCTGCTTTTCCAAGCTTTCATGTTCTATTATTGTCTCATCGAATTGAGTACAATTTTATCTTTTTGATGTGTTTGTAGATCTGTTCACAAGAGAGGTTTAATTACTGATTTTATAAACCAAATTTTATTAGCAAAATTAGGTTTGTCCCACCAGACTGCCCAAAATAACTTCCATTTGAAGCTGCTGCTTCTCCTCCTCCTCCTTCTAAACAGGATCTCACTGTGGAGCACTAGCTGGCCTGGAACTCAGAATGTAGACCAGGCTGGCTTTGAACTCATAGACATAGCCTGCCTCTGCCTCCCTGTCCTGGGATTAAAGTGTGTACCAACACACCCAGCTCTGGAGATACTTCTTGTGGAAGCTCCTGCTCTGTTCAAGCCTCCCAGTCTGCTTCTGCAGGAGAACTCCTACCTTCCTTACATCTTTCTCTAGGTCTTTAACAAGAGCTTATCTTGACAAAAGCTACAGCTGTCCTCAGTTTCAATGATTTCTATCAGCTGCTCTTTTGGAAGCATCGACAGTATCTGGAATGTCAATGCCATAGCACAAACAATGCTGCATGGGAGCGATTTCTAGTCCCGTTAAACAGACCCCAGGGACTTGACTCCTTTCTCATTTGAAACCACTGAAGACCCAACTTCGGCAAGTGCCAGTGTGCAGCCTGGCACTGTATTTGTCTCATTTTCTGATGTCATGTCTAAACATCACAAATCACACCTGGTACGGCAAAAACATGATTCGATAAAACTGATAATGGATGCAATATAATTTTAACTTGCAAAAGACCTCCAAAGAAAATGTATATGACTTTTGATCTTTGAGACTAATATTCTCCTTGCTCCCGTGTTTTTCTTTAACTTCTGAATTCTCCATGCTCCCCTCGCCCCTTTCTCTCTCTCACACACACCTCTGCCTTGGGGCTTCTTGACCAGCGGTCTTCCTCCCTGTCTTCTGCTTGGTAAAATGTGTGAAAAAGCAATTTGAAAGAACAAGCGCAGATGCCACTGTCTCTAATAACAATGGGTGCTGAATTAGCAAACTCAGAGATATATCAGTCTGCAACCTTCTCCTATTCCATTGGCAAAAAATGAAGAATACCTACATGGAGAAGGGGAGATATGTATTTTCATGCTGTGTGTGGAAATGTAAGTGGATTCTCTGATTCTTAAGGGAACTTTGGTACAACAGGTCACAGGTCCCTTTCCATCTATCAGTTTTACTCGCGGGATTTTATCAAGAAGAAATTCGGAAAATGTGCAAGGGTGGATAAGGATTTGCTTGTGGCTGTTGTAAGCTGGGAAGCAGGCTGCCGCGCAGTCGTTTAGCGGACTCATTGCCGTGCTGCTGAAGCGTTCGCTTAGTCCAGGCACCGTCCTAAGCAGATGAAGGAGCTGTAAGATCAGCAATTGAGGCTGGGTGTGACAGTACACACATTAATCCCAGCAGAGGCAGGGGCAGATCTCTGAGTTTGAGGCTAGCCAGGTCTACATGTGGCTAGACAAGACTACATAGTAAGAACCTGTCTCAAAAAACAAAAACAAAACCAAGGCAACCAGTACTCAAAAACTGTGTAGGGAGGGTGTGATGTGTAATTTGTTAAAGGTCACACAGTTAAGAATATGCAATCTTTTTTTTTTTTTGCTACTGTTAAAAATGTGCTAAGCCTAATTTCTTGAGTTCCTTATATATTCTGCATATCAGTCCTCTGTCAGATGTGGGGTTGGTGAAGACCTTTTCCCATTCTGTGGGCTGTCGCTTTGCCTTGTTGACCGTATCCTTTGCTCTACAAAAGCTTTTCAGTTTCAAGAGGTCCCATTGATTGATTGTTTCTCTCAGTGTCTGAGCTACTGGTGTTATATTTAGGAAGCAATCTCCTATGCCAATGCGTTCAAGACTACTTCCTACTTTTCTCTTCTAGCAGGTTCAGAGTAGCTGGATTTATGTTGAGGTCTTTGATCCAATAGTCAAGAAATAGCCCGAACTGACCTCCTCTGGTGATAGGATGGCCAAACACCCTAATTGTCCTGCTAGAAACCCCATCCAATGACTGAGGGAACTGGATGCAGATATCCAAGGTCAGGCCCCGGGTGGAGCTCCGGGAGTCCAATTGGCGAGAATGGGGAGGGTTTATGTGAGCAAGAGTTGTTGGGACCAGGGATGGATGGAATACAGGGACGAGTGGCCAAACGAATGGAAACACATGAACTGTGAACCGATGGCTGAGGGGCCCCCAACTGGATCAGGCCCTCTGAATGGGTGAGACAGTTGATTGGCTTGATCTGTTTAGGAGGCATCCAGG
>CABHPR010139574.1:31983-43496 GCA_902168415.1 Peromyscus melanophrys
GGGAGGTGGGCTGGGGGGAGGGGGGCGGAGCGGGAAGGGGGAGAACAGGGGAATCTATGGCAGATATGTAAAATTGAATTATATTGTAAAATAAAATAAAATAAATTAAAAAATGTGCTAAGCCACTGAAGAAGTACTTCTTGTTTGTAATAAGCTGCTACACTAAAAATGGCTATATTTTGTTTTTCTAATAGATACAGGACTATTTAGATATAAAAAAATAAGTCATCATTTTCTAGAATGAGTCTGTTTCATTTATCACTTCCAAATTCATTGTTGTTGTTAATATCCCATTATATATGAGTATTTCTAGAAATGGTACTTTATGCTTTTTAGGCCCATACTTCGGTTTTTAACTTTAGTTTATTTTATGTTTTAAAATTTTATCCATTGTGAATTTCATAAGTATACACAATGGTCATACCCATTCCCTATTTCCCCCTTCCAACTCTCTCTAGGTTCTCCTCAGCAAATGTCCCTGCCCCCCCACTTCATATCCTGTGCTCTTTTCCCCACCCCAGCATCTAATTAAGTGCCCCCCATATAAGAATCAATGTGGGATCATTCAGTGGTCTATCAGTGGCCACACTCCCAATGAAAAATGGCCGGTAGCTCCTCAGGTAGGGGTGGGGGCCTTGTGAATCCCTCCCCATTCATGATGATGGATTACTGATTGACTTGATCTGTGCAGGTAACCACAGCTGCTGTAAGATCATTAACTCTTTTTTATTAGTTTTAACTTTTCCCTGGCCATGGACGGGCTTCATCTGGGCTTTCAGAGCATCACCTTATTCTTTGTTGTCCTCTCACGTGGTCAGTTTTTAGTTGCTAAATTTCCAATAGAGTCTTTACTGTCTTCTCTCTTTCTGTGGTTTTAATCTGATACTCTTTCGTCATTCTAACTACTTAAGAAGTTAACCTTTTCTCATTTTTCTAATATGTACAGTGACAACCATAAATGCCCTCTTGATGTGATATTAGTTTTCACTTATAAAAATGAATATGTAGTTTAAACAGTATTGTTATTCCAGGTAGTTCTCACTTCCATGATCATCTTTGATTCAGGAGCATTTATTTATTTTTATTTATTATTTAAAATATTTTATTTTTATTTTACATGTATGAGTGTTTTGTCTGAATATATATATGTTACCACATGCATGCCTGGTGTCCACTGAGGCCAGAAGAGGGTGTTGGATCCCCTGGAATTGGAGTTGCAGACAGTTGTAAGCTGTCATGTAGGTGTTGAGAACTGAACCTGGGCCCTCTGCAAGAGCAGCCAATGCCTTAACCACTTGCTATCTCTAGATCCTTGTTATTTATTTTTATTTTGTAAGGATGATTCTCACTCGAAAGCCTGGTCAGGTCTGGAATTTTCCTTGCAGGCCATACTGGCTTTGAACTTACAACAATTATCTTGTCCCATGCTCTTGAGTGCTGGGATCACCACAGGTGTTAGTCACTGTGTCTGGCTTCCTGGGATGTTCAGAAGGGGATTGGTGTAGTGGGTAGCCATTCCAGCTTTGATCTGGAAGTTCCAACCCCCTTTGAGGCTTTGGTAACTATCACGCCTACAAGACAGAGCAGAGAGAGGACCTCTGAAGACCCGAGTACAGTTGCCTTAATAATTTCACCAGTAGAATGGTTAGCTTTCAAATACGAGGATTCTTTGGTTGTGTTTTTTGGTATTAATTATAGCCTTTATTGAATTGGGTTTAGTCAAGACACAAACTGCCAAGATTTGTCAAAACTTGATTTTTCAGCTCAGATGTTGGACAATTTGTTAGATGCTGGGTGTTATTTTAAAATAATGCATATATGGTGCTGGAGAAATAGTTTAGTCTGTAAAGTGTTTGCCTTTCCAGCATGAGGAACTTGAGTTTGGTCCTCAGAGCCCACACTGAAAAGGAAACCAGTTGTGGACTGGCATGCTTGTAACCCCAGCACTGGGAGGGCAGGGATGGGCGGCTCCCTGGGGCCTGAGGGTCAGCTTACTCAGAGCACTTGCTGAATTCTCAGGCCAGCAAGAGACTGTCTCAAAAAGTGGATGACACCTGAGGTTGCCCTCTGACTGTCACATGCACATGTGTGGAGAGAGAGAGAGAGAGAGAGAGAGAGAGAGAGAGAGAGAGAGAGAGGTAGAGAGGGGGAAGAGAGGAGGGAGAGGAAGAAAGAGGAGAGGAGAAGGTGGGAGAGGGAGGCTATTTAACAGTAGTTAGGTGCTCTGTTCTCTACTTGCCCATTGAGCAGTTTGTCAAGCTTATTCAAATCCTTACAGATGTTTTCTTTTCATGTTCTGTGACTCAGAAGGACATGTGAGCAATTTCCAGCCATGATGTGGGTTTTATTTCTTCTTCTATTTTCAGTATTTTTCTTCTTCACATATTTTGAGACAGGGTCCTTAGATTGATACAAACTCAACGTCTTATTTTCTTTTCAACTATTTCCTTTTCTGTTTGATAAAATTTCCATCTTTGTTTCAAGCAATACTTCTGTACTTAAAGATTGCTTGGTCTTATAGTAAAGCTTCATTCATTAGCTTCCCTTGGTTAGTGTTGGCATTGTAAATATTAATTTTTCATCTATTCACTCCCAGCCTCATCTGTTTAAAATACATCTCCTATGGGATTGAGATATTTATGTTTTGATACACTCCCCCATTTTGAGATAGGGTCCCATGACTAATCTGGCTTCAAACTCAAATTCACTGTGTTGACAGTCTTCCTATCACCCACCTCTAAGTGCTGAGAATTATAGGCATACACTGCCATGCCCAGTTTATGTAGTGCTGGGGACTGAACTTTGTGCATGCTAGGCAAGCACTGCACCAACTGAGTTAAGTCCCCAATCATCTTTATTTGGAGACAAAATCTCACTAGGTTGTTCAAGGTGGCCTTGAATTTAAGATTCCCCCTGCTTCGATCTCCAGAGTAGCTGGGATCACAGCTCTGGGCCACCAGGCCCAGTGGATGCCACGTGCGCTCTTCCCACTGTTGTGCATCCATTCTGTGCTGCATCTCGGTGTTTCTTTCTGAGATCATTTTCCTCCTTGACTCTCCTTTATTGCTGAGCAGAAATACTCTTATTGTTTTGGTATTAAAAGTATTGGTGCACGCCTTTAATCCCAGCACTCGGGAGGCAGAGCCAGGCAGATCTCTGAGTTCAAGGCTAGCCTGGTCTACAGAGCGAGATCCAGGACAGGCACCAAAACTACACAGAGAAATACTGTCTCGAAAAACAAAAACAAAACAAAACAAAAGTATTTTGCCTTAAAATTTGAAGGACATTTTTGTGGGGAGTTACTTTCTTTCAGCCCTTTGAAGATACTCTTTGATTTACCGCTCTTTATTGATGTTGAGGAGTCAGCTGGTGGCTTCATTGCCGTTCTTCTAAAGCTAATACAACCGTCCCTTGTAATGTGTGGAGAGATTGGTTCCAGGATCTCCGCAGATCCCAAGACCTGCAGTTGTTCGAGTCTCTTATATTTTATCTCTGTAGTAATTGTATATAACCCCCACAGATCCCCCTGTATACTTCAATCATGTCTGAGCTCCTGATACTGCTGAACACAATGTCAACGCCGTGTAGTGTATTGTTATAATGTATCTTGTGCATAGTTGGAACAGATTAGTCAAACCGGGGCATACAGAATCTTTGACTGGGGAGGGTTGACAATATCTTCTGCCTGATTTTATGATTTCCTTTTTGTCGTTGTTCCTCAGCCGCTTGACTATGATATGCTTAGGTATTGATTCCTTTTTATTTGTTCTTTTTAGAGTTTGCTGTACTTTTTTGGTGTTTTTGGAAACACTATGGCATTATTTGTTCAAATATTGTTTCTGCTTTATCCTCTCCTCCTTTTTTCCCCTTGAGCTACTTTCTCATCTACTGTGTGTGTGATTTAGCTTTCTGGGTCTTTTCGTTATTCTGAGTCTGTTTTCTCCAGTACGCATGTTTTCTTCTGATGTTTTGTTTCAGGAATTATCTGTCTATTAAGTTGCAGTTCATCTAATCTTTTTCTTAACTCATCATTCATGTTTCACCTTGCCATTTGCAATTTTGAGATCTAGACTTTATGTTTAACTTATGTTCTGATTTCCAAATCGATTCTCTGCCTTATATTTAGTTGACTGACAGGTAATAGTTTACTTATTTGTCTTTGATTCCTCAGTATTCAAATCTCTTTTGAATTAATTTTTTATCATTTTTTCCCCTTCTGGTTTCAAGCAATTTCTCCTTGTAATCACGTTTCTTCCTCCTCCTCCTCTTCTGCCGCCGCCTCCTCCTCCTCCTCCTCCTCCTCCTCCTCCTCCTCCTCCTCCTCCTCTTCTTCATAGAGTGCCAGGTATTGTTCATGAAGAATTTTAAAGATAATCTGAGGCTCTTGCATTTTTTTTTCTGGGCAAGATTCCCACTAGCTTCTCTAGACATCTCATCTGGACAGATCACCTTAATCCTGTAAGGGGTTGAGATGACTCAGGTCTGGGTTTAGCCCCTGTGAAGGCCAGTCTGCTCTTAGCTTAATCATATTCTTTGAGTGGAATTTCACTGAGAATGTTGAGTATTTCCCAGGGAGCCTTGGGCAGTCTTGGACTCAAATATTTATTCCTTTGATCCCCTGAGAGGCTAGTGCTCACTTTCTTAGACTCTCATTTGTGCTCTTCATTTTCAGCTTCAGCAAGTTGTCTTTAGGACTGTAAATTATGGATTATGTCCACCATGCTCCCTTCCTGCCTAGACTTGGTCCCACAACTCCTCACTAATTTTGTAGTGCTTTGAAGGCAAAAATATAACTAGGTCATCAAAATTATCTTATAAATGAGGACACCAATATCAACACTTATTGGTCATTTTTAGAAAAAAATAATAGTAATAAAATGTTGCCTATGACCATCTTATCTAAACCTTTCTTGGGAATTTTTCCAGTCCCTTTCTCTGCTTCATATACTGATGGAATGATGAACATGTTCGGTGAGTGCTCATAGCATTGACTCTTGATGTGCTTTATAAAATAGTAACCTGAACTCATTTATCCCTAATACCACATTTATAAATTCTGGTCCTGCTTCTTATAGAATTTAAATGACTTGCAAGCTTATAGATTTCCTCTTTCCAAAAATTATATAGGTGAAATGTAATCTAAGATAGTTAAAACCACTATTATCATTAGAAAGGTGAGGTACATCACCAGTTTACCAGTGTTTTTCTTTTAAATGAGAGGAGACATAAAGGGGAGTTTGCTCAGATGATTGCATTTGACTTTCCTGCCTTTAAATGCTTTCCTCTTTATTTGAAATCCATTTATGAAACTACAGATGTGGTTTCCGTCTCAGAAGAACACCCGTGTGTTGTTCGCGGTGACAGTATTGATTTTTAATAACACTAGGTTCTGAAGCTTGAGGTCCTTTGATAATATCGCCTCACATTGATAAGCTCTTGGAAAAGACAAATGATCAGATTCATATTAATATCACTATACTCATAGGCATCTTCGTCAAATTCATGATAGCACATAAGGAAATCACATTTTAATTGAAGATTGCCTGTAAAAATGGAAGATTTCCAAGATTCTTGATATCTAGGTAATGTTAAGTAGCTGAAAATGGGAAATAAAAATGGGTTCATTCTCTAAAATAAGTTTCAGGCACTGGAGACCTGGAAGGCAGTCAGTTCTGAAAATGGTTTTATTGAGTCTCAGTCCTGTGACAACCATGGGCTCCACGCTGACTCCTCTGATAATGTGGCGACGGTAAGTGATGCTGTATACTTTATCTTTGGGAAAGGTTCTGGCAAAGAACTGTGAGATGCCAGCTCTGGAGGCCACAGAACTCTGGGTTTTTACTTCCTGGATGCATCTCAAGATGTTATTTCAGGCATCGAGTTGGACAATTTTATAAGCATTCTTAGAACAATTCCACAGCAACTCCCTGGCCCTCCATGGATGGCTCCTGCGTCCCCTCCTGTTGCTGTGGGTTGCCTGAGGTTGGAGCTGTACTGGAGGCTCTGCTCCATTGGGCTCTTTTCCATGGCCTTCGCTTGTGAAGATGAATCCCGTCAAGAACACACTGCTCTCTTTAAATAAGCTTCTGTTTTGTGTGGTGGAAATTGTGAGTTAAGTACATGACGGACTCTGACAGTGGTTAGGGAGATGTGCTTTGCCTGCAAGGAGTCAGGGCAAATGGTGAGGATTTACTCTTTTGCAGGGAAGGAAATAAATAGTTGGTGGCATTATGGGCCACAACACAATTGACACACATTTTTCTGTCAGTTCCTGCTCTGCAGACTTATAAAGTATCGGCTGTTGCTCAGTTCTTAGAATTTCATTTTGGATTTCACATTGTAAGTTACTTTTTGGTTGCCAGGGAGTTTGAGATGGAGCCACAGGAACTGACTCTTTGATCACATTGTTCTTCCTAAATTCAAGGATGCTCATTTTCCTCTGGGAACTGCTTGATGGAGAGGGACATTGTGTGCAAGACACTGCCTTCTGCCCTCTTGAAGACTAGTAAGTCTTCAGTTTAGTCACTGGGAAGTGGTTAAATATTACTGATGTCTTAGTAATAAGACAATAAATAACATTTGGGCTACCATTACAAAATAGCACAAACTGAGTGGTTTATAACTAACACAAATTTATTTTTTGTAGTTGTGAAGTTCAAGATGATGACATCCTCAGATTTGATGTAGTGTGGGTTGACTTTCTGGTCCATGGACAGGTGTCTCTTTGATGTGTACTCACATAGTAGTAGCCAAATAATTGCTCTCACACCCAAGAACACTAATTCCAGGGCTTCATTCTTAGGCTCTAATAATCCCCTCAAACTCATCTCCTAATGCCATCATCCTAACAGATAGAATTTCAGACTATATAACAATGAGTAGCCACGGGAATATGATGTTTCTACCAAGTATTCTTAATGTGGTCATGTGGTGGCATGGGCGGGGAGAGATTGCCATCCTCTGCCCCCCCAGGTCAGAAGCTATGTCTATTGAGTAGTGAACAAATATATTTACATGGAGAGGGGCAAAGGGAGGAAAGGAAGACCTCCAGAACTGTGTCAGTGAGTTAGCACATCAGAGATAATGTCAGAGCGTGGCTTGATGTCTCATTAAGGAATGAAAACAAAGTAACACAAGGCACCCTCTGACGTTACCTATGATGTAAAGCTGTAGCCATATGTTATTCCCAATATTTATGGGATATTTATTGTTTAAAGTGGCTTTCAATTTGTTGGTTGATTATAGCAAATGATTACAACACAGATACACAGACATACAGACACACAGATAGACAGACAGACACACACAGACACACACACACACAGATACACAGACAGACAGACAGACAGACACACAGACACACTATTCTGGGTCAGGGGCAGAGTACACAGGATTAAAGCTATGCATTAGCTTAGTTGTAAACACTGATTTCATGAGAACTCCAAGGCTCAGTAAGGTTGGTTACACTGTTCTCTTAAAGGCAGGTTAAACTAACAGAGTGAGTACACAGTAGGACAGCAAGTTCATTTCACAGCATATTGATGACTTTGTTGTGAGGTCTGCTTGACAGTTCAGTCTTTTGGGGTCAAGAGACACTTTCATGTAAATGTATCACTGCACAGGACATATAAAGAATCTTTTCATGAGGCTCTCCCGGGCCCCACCTTTTGTGCTTTTTGTTTATAGCATTTCCTGAGTCTTTTAATCATTTTCAAGTAATATTTAAGTATACCTTTCCCTTTGTAGTCACAAGATGTATTTCATTTCTACCTAGTTCTCACCTAATATATCTTCCAGAGCTCACTTAGCAATTTGTTGTGATTCTCTTTTTAACTTTTTAACACTGAAGAGATGTTCACATTCAAAACCAGCAAGCTCTCCTCCCATCAATATTGGTCTTCAGTGAGATGAGGACCACATAGACCCCGGTCATACCTTCCTGTCACGCTGTCACTCTGCTCCTGTTGGACCTCTGTGCCTACACAGAGCCCCTCCACACACCTTCACCTCCTCTTTAAAGGCTGCTCCAGCGTCTGTGGAGTTGTGCCCTCATCTCTGTTAATGGGTAGTGCTCTTCTTCCTTTTGGAAATCTGTGTGGCTCCCTCTCCATCTCCAGGCCTGTCTCTACCCAGAGAATGGTTGCTGGAGGAACTCAGAGGAGCCATGCCACTCTGTACCAGACACGTGCACAGCCTGAGTCACCCCTGTTCACTTTCTAACATGATAACAGATAATCTTCTAAGGAAAACAAATGTGCCTGCTTGAGGAGGTTACACTGCAGGGCAGGGTGACGACCAGGGAGACAGAGTCCTAAACTGCAGTACAAGGACCCCCCCCCCCCAAGAAAAATGTTCCAGATATAGTACCTCTGGGATAGACAGGAATCAAGATTCTTCTTACCTGGGGCAACATGGGCTCCCGGAGGCAGAGAAGGCAGATGTCAGTAGACTGAGGAATGGACCGGCAGGTAAGGGTAGGGTCTGTGTGGGTCCCTCATGCACCCACCTTCTCACTCCTCATCCTGCAGGAGAATCACAAATGCAAACAGGAAATGTGCATTTGTTCAGTGTGCTAGTGAGAAGAGATCTTCATCAAATCACACAGCGTGAAACAGTACGGCACGTGGCTGAAGTGCGCATTGAATGTCAGCCTTGACCGAATAATGGTTTCCTTTGTATGTGAAGGAGGGGCTACTCGTCTCTGTCTTCTTGCCTTGCTGCACTGAGGGACCAGGTAGAAGTCCTGAAGCACAGTGACTTTCAACAGTGTTCACGACCCTTGGCCGTGGCCTCCTTGATACCTTGTCTGGTGTTCTCCTGAGATCCATCAGTATTAGGCAATCACCGGTCAGGTCAATTACATTTCACTTATTTTTATAATACCCAAGAGTATGTTACTATTAAAGAATGCATCCATTTTTTCTCTTAATTGTTCTAGGTAGAATTTTTAGAGAGTTCAAGGCTGTACAGATGCACACACTCTGTGTTCAGATGGAACATTTTATAAAATTCTGCATCGTCTGAGTTTTTGTGATGGGGTTTTATTTGAAAGAAGGTGACCTGCTAGCAAGTGGGTGCACATGTCCTCACTGTTCTGGGGCCACTCAGCACCTTAGAAGACCCATTCAGGAGCTGGTACCCCAAGCCCTAACTTCTTAGACTTTCCACATGACAGAGTCTGTGAACTTCTGTTTAGAATCCAGGAAATACTTTACAGAGCTGCTCTCCAGACTGATGTGATGGCATTTTCTAATACCCCAGGGGGCTGTTAGACCCTGGAGTCTTCATTGTAATAAAAAGCATGCACTGTGTGGCATGCTGCATGTTCTCAGGATACTTCAGAGGAATTGTTGGCTTTTATATTTTCACGACCATCCTTCTCATAGAGTCCCAAACATTACCCTATTAACATGTACAATTTTTGTGTTTTTAAGTGCCAGTTAAAATTGATTTAATTTTAAAAGGTTAAGAAGAGTTTCTACCACAGGGCTCAGTGGGGGAACTACTTGCTTTATAAGCATGAGTTTCTGAGTTTGGATCCTCAGAACTGACATAAAAGTTGGACATGGCTGCTTGCACCTGTAATCTCAGTGCTAGGAGACTGGTTGAGAGAAGGTGGATCCTGGGGTCTCACTGGCCATCCAGTCTAGCTGGGACATTGAGGTTGAGTGAGAAACCCCGTCATAAATAATATGATGGAGAAGCAGTTGAGGAAAACATTCCAACATCAGTCTCTGACCTCCATGTACTTTTACACACATGTGCACTCATACTTACAACACACACACACACACACACACACACACACACACACACACACACACACCTCTATTATGAAAGAAAACAAAACCTAATCTGAACAGACAAACAACAGACTACGGCAACAGAGCATGGCTAGCATGTTGACATCCATGTAGTTAATCCTGGACAGCACTATCCCAACCAAGTCTTCCATGGAGACGGTGCACACTGGAGCAAGGTCTAGTCTGCCTTGCTCACCTCTCAGTCTGAGGTACAGGAAGTGCTAAGGCAGCCATCCAGCTTGCATCCGCTGGCTTCTCTGTGCCTCTCTGCTTTTCAGTTTAGTTTCTCCCAAGATAGTTGCCAGAGTTTTCAGTTGTTAAGGACACCAGGGATTAGCATGCCACCATCTCCATCCTTCTAGAAATTGGAGCCTGGATAATGGTTGTTTTAAGCATGTACATATGTGGTTGCTTATTTTTAGATTACATCTTCTTTAAGTTCCTAGGATCCCCTTTACCTCTCTCTGAATTTATTGTCTCAGTGCTTTGGACCAAATTTCTTATTAGCATCTGGTTAGACATATGTGAAGAAAGGGTAGCAAAATATATTCTCAACATATCTTGTTATGAAAGAATCTGGGTTTTCATTGTTTTGGTAACAACAATGAGCATTTCCTAAATGAATCTTTTGCTGGCTTCAGGGAGATCATTCTGGAAAGGTAGTTCTCCGGAGAGTTACTAAAGAACTAAACAAATTCTGCTGTTAATGATGAATGTTGTTATACATTCTCTTTCATTGTTAATGACCAGAATGCCATTTGTTACTTGTAGTGACGTGGCAGCCGGTGTGTAGACAGACTGTGGTGGCCTGGAGCCAGTGTGAGAGATGACTGCTTTCAGGAATTCTGCAAAGTGGTAATTAAACCTAGCTATTACTGAAAATTAAATTATATAAAAATTTAATAAATTACATTGTATTACAGAGGCAATAAATATTCAAAACCACGGCTTCCTAGTTTACAGTTCTTTGCTATTGCCTGTGCTCATGAGATTATTCATGTCTGTTGTGTAAATGTGTGTAGTGGAAATTCTATGTCATAGAACCG
The DNA here is from genome assembly GCA_902168415.1 of Peromyscus melanophrys. NCBI lineage: Eukaryota > Metazoa > Chordata > Mammalia > Rodentia > Cricetidae > Peromyscus > Peromyscus melanophrys. The sequence goes on from CABHPR010139574.1 coordinate 42,833, forward strand.
TGCTCTGCCTCTTCCCAGCTCTCCCCGGATTCTGGGTCCAGTGATACGTTCGTAGCTTGAAATCAGCTCTGTGGGAGGATGCAAACTACACAATTTGGAAAATGTTCCAAACTGGGCTTTGCCCTTGCAGAGCCTACTGTTAAATACTTTAGGCCATCCCTGTCTCAGGATAATTCTTATTATTCTCCAAAACTTCCCTATCTCAGGAACTTTTAGATTTCAAGCTCTAACTCAAGTGTATTGTTTCTTTGACCTTTGCAATGCACAGTGGGGAATGGATCTGTGTTTTCTATTGCTCTGCCTTTTGATGGAGCCTTGAGGATGGAGCTGATGCTCTGTTAGCAGAAGGCAGGGGGAAGGGGAGACAAATGATGTGTTTTGCCAATACAGCTGCTCAGGCTATTGTCTTTAATTACACATTCCTGCTAGACTGATAAGGAAATTGGCCTCTGACAGCTGTGAGGAGCTGCCAACCACAAAGCCCTGATATTTCTTTTTGCACATAAACACTGTACACTAAGCAAACTAGATGTGAGTTATTTTGACAGTCGTGATTAGCTATGTTTCTAGTATGCCAGGGTCTTTGTTTTCTTAAAGTCATAGAGTCTTCATTTAGAAGTTTGCTGCTATGGTCAGTGAAGAAGGGGATTTCAGTGGCTTGGAT
>CABHPR010139575.1:5138-31244 GCA_902168415.1 Peromyscus melanophrys
AGATAGATAGATAGATAGATAGATAGATAGATAGATAGATAGATAGACAGACAGACAGACATGAATGTGTGTGACTTCATGCTTGCTCCTGTCAATGAACCCCTAAAGATGGAACTGCTGGTGCCTACCTCCTACTCAGCAAACATCCATTTTTGCACTCGACTTGAAAGCAGCTCCAGGAATAACAGAGGTTTTGTGTCTGTAAATTCCCATGTAAGGAATATATTTTTAGTGCTAAGTGTTAGGAAAACATCTCTGACCCCAGGGAGTTAGTACATTTACCTCTTTCCGTTAATGAACATTGTAGAAATCTCTCAATCTCTTCTCTCTCTCCCTCCCTCCTGCCTCCTCCTTCTTCTCCCTCTCTCTCACCCTCTCATTCCCAAAACACTTTAATTACTTTAAACTCAGTTAAAACTATTATATCAAGAAAGTCTTGCCGGGTGGTAGTGGCGCATGCCTTTAATCCCAGCACTCGGGAGGCAGAGCCAGGCGGATCTTTGTGAGTTCGAGGCCAGCCTGGGCTACCAAGTGAGCTCCAGGAAAGGCGCAAAGCTACACAGAGAAACCCTGTCTCGAAAAACCAAAAAAAAAAAAAAAAAAAAAGAAAGAAAGAAAGAAAGTCTTGCAGCAGAATCTTCACGTACATTTAAGATGCTTATTCCTAACCATTTAAGGGATATTATGGCACACACTTGTAGCTCCAATGCCTGGGTGCTGAGACAGATGAGGAGATTGAGTCCATGTGACTATAGTTAAGTCCCTACTTCAAAAACCAAACAAATAAGCAAGCAAAAACAATAACAAAAAGATAATGCTCTAGTCCCAGACCCTTTAACAGACACATCATTAACTCTCTAGAAGGGAGACTTGGGAATTTGCATTTCAATTCCATCCCAGAGATTCCTATGTTCAGTTATGTCTAAGAATCCCTGGCTCATTTTTTCCTCTTTTCTTGAAAATATATTTTTTCTCACAGAATATATTCTGATTACAGTTCCCCCCTCCCCACCCTCCCACCCCCGCCGTATCATTCCAGTTCCTTCCTACCTCCCCTGTCATTTGGATCCACCCCCTTTCTGCGTCTCATTAAAAAAGATCAGGCTTCTAGTCTCACTGCAACTTGATAGACCATGGTTGGCTGATATCCATGGGATGCCCACCTATAACGGAAGAGAAACAATGGAGGAGGAGAGGATGGCAGTGGGGGAGGGAGGAGGAACTGGGAAGAGGAGAAGAGGGGGAAACTTTGGTTGTGATGCCAAAACAAAACACACCACACCAAACCAATGAAACAAACAACAACAAAAGCCAAACACACCTAGAAAAGAGAAGAACAGGTTTCTAAGAGATAATAATAAGCCAGGTGGTGGTGGCGCATACCTTTAAACCCATTATTTGGGAGGCAGAGGCAGGCGGATCTCTGAGAATAGTAGCGATAGATCAAAGATTTAGATAGATAGATAGATCATAGGCCCTGATCTATGAGAATAGTAAAATGTCACTAGGAGTCATTTTATCACTATTTAAAAAAAAAAAAAGATCAGTAGTATTTGGTTTTACTCTAGGTCTCTGGGGATATCTAGTCTCAGGTTCTTGGTCACCCAAGCAGTTTTGGGTATGGGTTCCATCTGTGGAGAGGCCCCTAAGTCAAATCAATTATTAGTTGGTTATTTCCACAAGCTTTGTAGCACATGTTGTTGACAGGACACCATTGTAGATCAAAGGGTTTGTAGCTGGGTTGGTGTTACATTTCTCTTTTGGTAGCATGCCCCGGCTCACTTAAAAACAATTATTATTTAAAAATTTTACCCAAGTACACCTTGTATCTTGATCTTACCCATCCCCTACTCTCTGCTTCAACACCCCCTACACCCCAGCATATCTCCTTCCCAATTTCCTGTACTTTTCTTCCCATATGTGCGTGGGGCTATCCACTGGGGCACAGGCAATCTACAAGTAAGTGAACATTAAACCCACAGAAAGGTGCTCTCCTTCCCTTCCAAAGTAACCAGTAGTTCCTCAGCTAGGAGTGGGGCCGTGGGTACCTTCCCCTCACTCATTCTGAAGTTCCTATTGTTGTTGATGTCTTGTTTTGTTGTTCTTTGAGACAAGATCTCACTATGTAGCTCTGGCTGGCCTAGAACTCATGCTATAAACCAGGCTGGCTTCGAACTCCCAGAGATCTGCCTGCCTCTGCCTTGAATGCTGGGATTAAAGATGTGCGCCACCATGCCATGCAGTTTGGCTTGATCCTGTGGAGGTCTTGTGGATGTCACCACAGTTGCTGTGAGCTTCTATGTGCCACAGTCACATCATGTCCAGAAGACAGGGTCTCGCAGTATTTTCCTGTTCATATATTCATCCCACCCTTCTCCCAGGATGTTCCCCGAGGCTCAGGGGTAGAGAGAGTTAACATAGCCATCTATGGCTAAGTACTCAGTCACTTAAACTCAGCACTTTGATCTGGCTCATTTTTATGTGCTAGTTTTTAGTTTAATATTTTTTATAGTTCTCTCTCTGTGTGTGTGTGTGTGTGTGTGTGTGTGTGTGTGTGTGTGTGTGCACATGTGAGTACAGGTAGTCTTGGAGGCTGTTGTGTCCCCTGGAGCTGGAGTTACAAGCCTTGAGAGCTACCCAATGTGAATGCTAGTAAATTGAACTCAGGTTCTCTGCAAGAACAGTGTTCTCTAAACCACTGGGCCATCTAGCCACTTCTATGTGCTAGTTTTTATAAAAGTATCTATATCGTTCTGGGAAGAAAATGGAATTTAGATGAATGGTGTAATGTAAGAACATATCTCCAATCATAAAATGAGGATGGCTTCCAGGTAATGTTATCAATATTATTAAGATAATTAATGTACTGCCTTCATTTCTTTCTTTCTTTTTTTTTTTTTTTTTTTTTGAGCTGAGGATCAAACCCAGGGCCTTGTGCTTGCTAGGCAAGTGCTCTTCCACTGAGCTAAAACCCCAACCCCCTGCCTTCATTTCTTACTTGATCTTTATACAATGTGTGTGAAAATAGTTTTCTGTTGAAATGCATGTTCCCTGTGTTCTACAGGTGCCTACTACTTTTTCATTAAGTGGCTGTGATAAACCAAGAGATTGGATTTTAGGTTAGAAATAAATTGTAATATATATAGACATTATTTGTTGAAGGCTGTCATGCCAGAAACTATGCACTGCCAGGGAGATACCATCTGTAATGAGAACAACCAAATCCTGCACTCTGGTTGCTTGAGGTCTAGTATGAAATAAATGAAACACTTTGGATCTGCCCACAGCAACTGGAAGAGCCAGCAGGAATGGTACACAGTCAGAGGAAACTTATTATTATTAGCCACCTGTCAGAATGGCTAACAGAAATAAAACAAGTGATAGTTCATGCTGGTGGGGATGTGTGATAAGGGGAACACTCATCCACTGCTGGTGGAAGTGAAAACTTGAACAGCCACTGTGGAAATCAGTGTGGCATTTCCTCAGGAATCTGGGAATAGATCTACTTCAAGATCCACTATAGTGGTATTTTATTTGTGCTGAAATGTGATTTTATTTGTATGTTAATAAATAAAGTTGCCTAGGGGTCAGAGCTATTAGCAAGCCATAGGGAAAGCCAGGGCGGTGGTGGTGCATGCCTTTAATCCCAGCACTTGGTAAGCAAAACTAGGTAGATCTCTGTGTGTTCAAGGATACTGTCGGCATTGGAGACACATGCTCCAATGTGTGTCTGGAGGTCTGCACAGACAGGCAGTAATGAGGCAGTCACGTAGTTGGGTTTACGACCAATGAGAAGGCAGAACAGAACTCTATTTAAAGGTGAACGCACAGGAAGTAGTTCCTTTTTTCGGAGAGGTCTCTTGGTGGGAGAGGCTAGCTGGCAGAAAGCGGGTAAGGCTCTTAGCTCTGACCTCTTGGGCTTTTATCTTTACATTGGCTCTGTGTTTCTTATTTAATAAGACGGTTGGTTACATCAACAATCCACCTATACCACTTTTGGGGAACATATCCAAAAGATTCTACATCCCACTACAGAGACACTTGCATGACCATGTTCATTGCTGCTCTATTCATCATAGCCGGAAATTGGAAACACCCTAGATCTCCATCAATGGATAGCTGGATAAAGAAAATGTGGTACATTTATACAATGGAATACTACTCATTCACAGGTAAATAGATGGAACTAGAAAAAAATTAGCTTGAGTGAGGTGACCCACACCCAAAGAAATAAATATGATAAGTATTCGCTTATATGTGGATGTCAGTTCTTAAGTCTTTGATAGGCAGGCTACAATGCATATAACTACAGAGGTTATGTATAGAGTAAGGAACTAACGGGGAGGGAAGGATCTCCAGAGAAAGGGGACATAGAATATGTAGTTAGGGATGGATGGGGTTGTGGCAGGGGAAGTGGAAGGGGAGGAAGAGGAGAGATGAGTAAGCAAGGGAATACCAGGAAGGGCAGCTAAGGGCCATTTGAGGGGTTGTATGGGAACCTCCTACAGTAGACATTTCTTAAGATATAAACATAGATGAAAGAAATATAAATGGAATCACCAAATAGTGGGAGAAACAAAGCCCCAAGTAAGCATCTCTTTTTACCAAATGAGAGCTCCAGAGCCAGGAATGAGTTAAATATGATTGAGTTTTTGGCCAAAGGGGTCCCATGGGAACCCCCACACAACCCAGGCTATTGCCAATGCTTTTAATTGCTCTCTACAAACTGAAGGGAAGACCCTATTGCTGAAGACAATATCTACACAACTAACTGAACACAGAGAAGTTGAGCTGGTGCCTACCTAGAACCTCATGCCTACAGACTAGTGTTTATAGTATTGGAAGGTACTCTGCATACTACCAGAGGAGAAAGGTAAACACCAACCCAAATATAACCCTCAGATTTACACATGTGGCATGGTTGCAAGATACGCTGGTGCAATGGTGGCACCAAGCTCTTGGGAGTAACCAACCAATACCAGATTTGACTTAAGACCCACTCTGTGAGATGGGACCCATACCTAACGCTGCTTCGGTAGTCAAGAACTTGGGACTAGATAGCCCGGGGACCTGGGGGAAACCAAATAATACTGTTCTGATAAAGAAACATAGAAATAAAATGATTCATAAGAACATTCTGCTATAATCATAGACTAATATCTTCTTCAGTCATCATCAGAAAAGCTTCCTCCTGCAGCAGATGGGAACAACTACAGAAACCCAGAGCTGGACAATATGCAGAGAGTGAGAGACCTTGGAACACTCAGTTCTAAAAGAGATGTCTTCTTCAGATTCCTCCCCTCAGAACTCAGGGAACCCTGTGGAAGATGAGTTGGAGAGATTGTAAGAGCCAGTGGGGCTGGAAGGCACCAAGGAAACAAAGCCTTCTAGACACAACAGGGCTGATTACACACATGAAACTCAAAGAGACTGCGGCAGCGTGCACAGTGCCTACTTAGGTCAAAGCCCAAAGGGGTTCCAGCACTGAGAGCGGATAGTGGACACAACCTATTGGTGAAATTACTAAGGCCACTCCACGTAGTTAAAAGGGAGGTTTATTTTGTGGGGTAACTTACAAATGAAGGGATAAGTAGGTTGCAGGGTCTGGGAAAGGTGTGTCGCAGTCCGGCAGTGTTCTCTGGAGAACTCTGCTGGGTCTACCTCCAGGGTCCAGGGTCCAGGAACCAAGAGAGCCCATGCACCCAGATCTCGGGTCTTCAGTGTCCTCTCTCAGCCCCGCCTTGTAGGCGTGACCATTACCGAAGCCTCAGTGGGGTTTGGAACTCCCAGGTCAAAGCTGGAATGGCTACCCACTACACAAGCCCCATCCCTAATTCAGAAGTGCCTACTTAGGTCAAAGCCAGTAGGAGTTCCAACACTGAGAGGGGATAGTGGACACAAGCCCCGATCCCTAATCCAGAAGCTATCTCTAATTGACAACCACTTGCAAAGGAAAATTTAGTTTTCTCCAATGGAGTCTCTTTTGCTTACATATCATGTGTGATGGCTTAGTGTGATTCTTAGTTGTTAACTTGACTACATTTGGAATTAATTAAATCCCCAGAATAGAGGGCACACCTGTGAGGGATTTCTGTGATGAATTTGAAGTAGGATGCTCTATTTCCAATCTCGATCTTTGAGGTAGGAAGACACACCTTTAATCCAGATCTAATCTGGGCCACACTTTCTGCTGGAAGCCTATACAAGGACCTGGAAGAAGGAAGCTTCTGCTCTTTGCCTGCTTGCTCTCACCTTGCTGGCAAGTTTATTCCTTCACTGGCATTGGAGTCTACTTCTTCTGGATTTCAGCATCTACCGAAGACCAGCTGAGACATCAGCCTCCTGGACTGAGCAACTTCTGGATTCTTGGATTTTCCGTTCATAGCCTGCCATTGTTGGATTAGCTGGACCAAAGCTTGTAAATCATTCTAAGAAATCCATAAATCCCCTTCCTATACATCTATAGAGATATTCATTCTATAAGGTCTGTTACTCTAGAGAACCCTGACTAATACAATCATAGTTTCTGTTTTTTTGTTTTAATGTGATTTCTGTGTGGGTGAATGCGTGTGTTTCTTGTTCTCTCTCTCTCTCTCTCTCTCTCTCTCTCTCTCTCTCTCTCTCTCTCTCTCTCTCTCTCTCTTGTTTTCTAATTGAGAGAGAAAGAAAAGGTGTGGATTTGGGTGGGTGGGGAGAATCTGGGAGGAGTTGGTGGAAGGGAAACCATGATCAGACTATAATACATTGTATGAAAAATCTATTTTCATCAAAAAAAATGGTCCTACTTACATGGTTAGAAAGGCCTTCATTCCATAGGATGGTTAATAAGGTCTTCAGTCCATACAATGGTTAGAAAGGCCTTAGGTTCAGGAGGACTCATATCCTTATCAGAAGTGGGAAACTTGGATGAAAGGACACAGCTGTGGAGATGGAGACAGACTGGAATGGAGCCTCTACCAACTGAGTAATGCTGAGAGCTGTGTGGAATTACCAGAAGCTGGGCAAGCCCCAGCCGGATCTTTCCTAGGCAGTTAAGAGGGAACACGGTCCTACCTGCATTCTGGTTTCAGGTTTCTAACCTCCAGAATGCAGAATTAATTTCCAATTTTCTGAGCTGTCCAGCTTTGTAGATCTTTGTTTTGGGAACCCCAGGGACATAATGAAAACACCAACAACCCCTGCTCTCACCCTAGTAAACCATTAAGTTGTTGTTTTTGTCTCTCTAGATTATGTTCATATACATATAATTATAGTTGTAGGTATTTTGTTACTGACTTCTTTCACTTGCCGTGTTTTCTTTTAAGAAAAGATTTGTTTTATTTGTAATTGTGTGTGCGTGTGTGTGTGTGTGTGTGTGTGTGTTTGCATGGCATGTGCACACAAGTGCAGGTACCCAAGGAGACTAGAGGCTTCAAATCTGCCTTGACTTGGATGTATGCACTGGTAACTGAACTTGGGCCCCTTACAAGAGAATATGGGCTCTTAATTATGAGCCCTCACTTGTTTTGTTTCCAAAGGCAGAACATGTATACTGTAGTGTGCATGAGTATTTCACAGATTTTTTACTTCTGAATAGTATCCCACTGTATGGGCACACCATATTTTGTTTATGTATGCATCAGTTGGGGAACATTTAAATTATTTCTACTTTTTGTCTAATGTGGGAATACTGCTATGAAGAGTTGTGTATGAGTTTTTGTGAGTTTACAGTGTGTTCCCAAGTGTTTGCACTACTTTATATGCTTACTAGCAATATGTGAAGGTGCAAAGTAGCTACCAACACCTATTATTCTACCTCACATCTGAGCTGGGAATTGGACCTAGGCCCCATTCATGCTAGGCAAACACTGTGCCATTATTACAGCCCTGTGTTAAAATATTTATTTCACATCTTAGTTAGGGTTTTATTGCTGTGAGGAGACACTGTAACCACAGCAACTCTTATAAAGGAAAACATTTAATTGGGGCTGGCTTACAGTTCAGAAGTTTACACCATTATTGTCATGTCGGGAAGCATGATAGCATGCAGGTAGATGTGCTGGAGAGGTAGCTGAAAGTTCTGCATCTGGATCCACAGGCAGCAGGAAGAGACAGTGAGACACTAGGTCTGACTTGAGCTTCTGAAACCTCAAAGCCCATCCCCCAGTGACACACTTCCTCCAACAAGGCCACATCTCCTAATAGTGCCACTCCATGTGAGCCTATGGGGCCATTTTCAAACCACCACATTTTATTTTATGGATATGCCTGAGTGTGTATATGTGTGCTATGTCAGGTCCCCTGGGACTAGAATTACAGACGGTTGTAAGCAAGCACGCAGGGACGGGGAATGGAACCTGGGGTCTGCAACAATAACTTCTTCTTCACTGAGCCATCTCCAGCCCCTAGTCCAAGTTTTAAAATTTACACTCATCCTAGTGGATGGAAAAATGGCAACCTATTATAACTTGATTTTCATTTCCTTGATGACCCATGTGGTACTAAGTCCATTTTCTGTGTTTCTGTTTTTTTTGTGGTAGTGGCATTGAACCCGAGACCTTGCACATGTGCAAAATGCTAACACTGAACTGTATCTCCGGCCCTTTCATCATTTAAAAAAATACAACTTTAAAAAAGTTCATTTATGTCATTTATTGTTATGGGGGAGCGCACGCTGCCCATGCTGCCTGTAGGAAGGTCAGAGGACAACGTTATGGAACCTTTTTCCCCTTCCATCTTTATGTGAGTTCCAGGGACCGAACTCAAGGTGTCAGTCTCAATCTCTCCCCAGCCAGTCATTTGCAAATTCTGAGATTCTCTCCAAGTGACCTAGGTGACCTTGAACTCACTTTGTAGTCCAGGTGGGTTTTGAACTTGGAGTCTTCCCACCTAAACCTCTTGAGTAGCTAAGACCTGCCCCATTATATATGTATTCCTGGCTATCCTCTTTTAAACATTTTAATGAAATTTAAAAAAAAAAATAGGTATATGTGCATGTGTCTGTGAATGCCGCATGTGTGTAGGTACTGGAGAAGACCAGAGACAGCGTTGGATTATCTGGAGTCACAGCCTGTTGTAGGTTGTCTAACATAGATGCTGGGAACCGAACTCAGGTCCTCTTCAGGAGCAGCAAATACTCTTAGCTCCCGAGGTGTCTCTCTAGGCCCCAGCCATCTTCTTTGGAGGAATTTTATTTCTGTCTTTTGTCCAGTTTTTAATGTGGTTGTTGGTGTTTTTGTTGTTGGGTTGTAGGAGTTCATTCTATATTCTGAACAATCAGACTTTTTAAACAGCATGTTAAAATGTTATAGTTTTTAAAATATTCCCCACTGTAGCAAGTGCTGAATGCATGATAGATGTCCTTGACTATTTCTAGTACTCCAAAAAGACAACTTGGTTTGGTTTTTAATCTTTTTATTTATTCTTCTTTATGTGTATGGGTATTTTGCCTATATGTATGTCTCTGCTTACAGTGCCCACAGAAGCCAGCATCAGATGTCCTTGAATTGCAGTTACAGACTATTGTTAGCCATCATGGGGTGCTAGGAGTTGAACCTGGGTCCCCTGGAGAAGCAGCCAGAGATATTTTTTTCAATTTTTTTCATTTATTTTACATACCAGCCACAGTTTCTCCTCCCTCCTCTCCTCCTGTTCCCTCCCCCTCCCATCTACCCATCCGTCTCCCCCCCCACATCCACTCCTCCTCTGTCTCCACTAAGAAAGGAGCAGGCCCTCCCACAGGAGTCAGCAAAGCCTGGCACATCAAGTTGAGGCAGGACCAAGCTCTTCCCCCTGCATCAAGGCTGGGCGAGGAAACCCAGCATGGGGAATAGGTTCCCAAAAGCCAGCTCAAGTGCCAGGGACAGGTCTTGATCCCACCGCTAGGAACCCCAACAGGCCAAACTTCACAACTGTCACACACAAGCAGAGGGCCTAGGTCGGTCCCATACGGGCTCGCTAACTGGTGATACAAAATCCATGAGCTCTCAGGAGCTCAGGTCAGCTGTCTCTGTGGGTTTCCCCATCACGGCCCTGACCCCCCTACAGCCAGAGATCTTAACCACCGAGTCATCTCTCCAGCCCATGGTTTTTATCTCATACTTAACGAATGGGTTGGAGTAACATATTCCAGAATTATTGGGTCAAATTTGGGGTTACCAAAAGAACCTACTATATCCTGGCTATGCACCAGGTATTGTTACCTGAGGAGCTCTGTGCCATTATCCCCAACACTGATCCACACAAAGAAAGCCAATAGCTTACCAGACACCCCAAAGCTGGTAAGTAACGGATCTGCTTCTGTTGCCGAAGGCTTCAAATGTCCTGCCCTTCATGATGTGGTGAGACAGAAAGATGTCAAACCAAGGGATCTGCACACCACGCTTCTGATGCATGCAAAGTGTCATCCCTGTACTTCATGTCTCATCCAAGGAGCTATGAAGGAGTGCACGTGGTTTTTCAGCTCATAAATTAATACAATCCATCAGATGCTACCCGTAAGTAAGGTGTGAGAAGGTAGACATTGTCCCGGTTTTCCATTAAAAACTAGATTATGGAAATGGGACTGTTCCTATATTTACCAACTAGAGAGCCGATGGACACATGAGTCGAGATCAGCTAGGGATTATGTGAACTCTACAGGAGTATGAGCATGCTTCAGGATCGACTTGAACCTTCCAGGCAGTCCAAAGTACTTTTCTGCAGCTCCCGATTCTGGCTCTAGGCCAGCAGCATGCTCTCTTGAATTTGCAGCCAAGTGGCCTGCACTCCTGGCATGACCATGTGACAGGTGGGTACGTGTCTGTCCTGTGCCCTACGCTGACCTAAAGACACGCTGACATAGAGCATGTGACAGGTGGGCACATGTCTGTCTTATGTCCTAGGTTCTCCTAAAGACCCGCTGACATCCAATTCTCGGGAATCTCGTTTCATTTCTTTACATTCAAGTATCCAAGGGTCTTCACCCTTCTAACTCTAAAAAGAGAGCTGAGAGGCAGGCACAGTTTGGAGGGCCTCGAAAGTTCCAGATGAAGTCCTCCAAACACCAAAACTCGACTCATCTCTGGAAAATAACACGTCCATTATTTTCATTTATAGCCCACCCTGGAAGTTTTTCCTCTAGGAAAAGAGCTACTTTCAAGCCACACCTATGTATAAAAAAATAAATGATTTCTTAAACATTCAAGGAACACATCAGAAAGTATACAAAGAAAGCTGAGTGTGGTTGTACAGGCCTATAATCTCAGTGCCGAGGAGGCTGGGATGAGAGGGTCATCACCTAGGGTCAGGCCAGGCTTCATAGCAGTATAAGACCTTATATTAAAAAAAAAACGTATAAGGTAGATATGACCATGCCAACAGTTGGCATATTTCCGTTGACCCATTTTCACAGGGCTGTCCAAACAACGATAAAGGAAGGAATTGTTTTGCCCAAAGATAAAGCTATACCACCTCAGAGGGGGGGAAAGTCACAGGACTGTTTTCACTTCTGCTAGAAAGATTGTGATCAGCCTGGATTCCTTGGTGGGGTTTCTCTCATATCACACTGGCCTGTGTAGACTTCTCCTGGTCCAAGTTCTTGATCCGGTGCCCCATGGAACAGGCTCCACAAAGGCTCACAGGAGGAATTCCTGGGGAAAGCAGACAATGGAATTCCACTTCCCTGGGCTAGTATAAAGCCAACGGGGTGTTTTTTTTTTTTTTTTTATCATCCAAGGGTTGGTTGAAAAACATTCTATTGGTCCCAAAGTCCAGCCTTCAACCTTCTGCTCTGAGAGGCAATCAGTACCTTCAGGATACAGGCCTTCTGATGATAGACTGCTGGAGTCTGGCGACACCACTGGGCCTTATCTCAGCCCAGCCCTTTGAAGCAAGTTGTTGTCAGCCATTGCTACAGCCACTTTCTTATCCCAAGAGAGGAAGCTGCCTCTGCAGCTCTGAGGCCCTGTTCACAGTCTGGGTGTTTGAAAGAGCAGAAGGTAATTGTATTACGGCTTTTCAATTTGTGTGCGCTTAGCCTTTTTATTCTCTGCTTCCCAGGGGACACAGTCATTGAAATTGTTTGTCATCCTGTGGCAGGAAGGGATAAAGCCTGGGGGGGGGGGTAGATGTTTCTCTGATTGTCTACGTTCTGAAACCCCTCCTTCCCTCACGAAGCTTCGGCGTCCATGGCTGAAAAATCTACTTTGAACTTCAAAAAAAAAATGGGCTAAGAGGAGGAAGTGATGAAAGGGTGCAGTTATTTCTGAGATAATTTATTCTCTAGATGCTGAAGATCTAGGGCATTGCTCATGCTGACTGAATGGCTGCACTTTAGAGTTTCAATATTCACATTCTTGGGAGAGTTATACAGCTCATCCGGAGAGAAGCACACGTAATGAGGATTTCCAATATAGGCTTGTATTTCTGTATATTTTCAATATAGGCCTGTAACATGAATTGCTAAATGGTCTTATTAATTAAAAAAAAAAAACAAAAACCAGAGCCAGATACTGGGGTGAAAGCTGAAAGATCAGAGGGAATAAAACAAGCCACAGCTAACCCTACCTTACCAACTCCTCAGCCTCCAGAGCGAGACTTCCTGTTTACTCACACTTTATATACACCTTTCTGTGCCCTGCCATCTTCCTTCCTTCCTAGTGCTGGGATTAAAGGCGAGTCTGCTTCCCAAATACTTGGTAGCTAAGACATGAGATCTCAAGTGCTGGGATTAATAAAGGTGTGTCCCACCATGCCTGACTCTGTTTCCAGTGTGGTCTTGAACTCACAGAGATCCAGACGGATCTCTGCCTCCCAAGTGATAGGATTAAAGGCATGTGCCACCACTGTCTTGCCTCCATGTCGAATCTAGTGGCTGGTTCTGTCCTCTGATTCCCAGATAAGTTTATTAGGGTACACAATATATTGAGGTACACATGTTACATAGGCCTCATCGAAAAGTTGGTCATATGAATGAAAATAATATATTTTAGTCAAGCCTATTGACACAGGCTTGTAATCCCAGATACTTGGGAGGCGGAGGCAGGAGGAGCAACTTAATTCCTTATTTTATTTTTTTAAGAGAGTTTGGGATATAAATACATAAATAAGTGTTGGAGTGCTCACCGGAACATGCACTGGCCCTAGATTCAATACCTAGTACTCAAAACAAAACAAAACAAAATTAAGCTCATTTTTGTTTCTTTTTTAAAAGAATATAAAATCACCAGATTAATGGAAAACAGCCCCTATGGGATGATTTGTTTAAGACCTGAGCCCCGTGGGGCTGAACCCCAAATTCATTGAGCTTTATCAGATCCAGTAGGCCTGAGGTTCCTGAAGGTGAATACAATACAGGTCACAGTTATCCCAGATGAGGTGAAATTCAGGCAATGCGGGCTCATCAGGCATCTTCTAAAGGCATCTTAGAAATATGCCCCGCCCCTCTGTCTTGCTTTGCTGATAATCAAGGGTATGGCTTGCTGAGAATTGCAAGGAGATTGAAGTTATTGCAATTGAAGGAGAATTACAGTTATTCCTTATTGCTGTAATCAAATATCAGAGGAGAAACACCTTACAGGAGAAAAGGTTTAGTGGGCTCCTGTTTCAGTGAGGGAAGTATGGCTGCTTGTTCATGTCTGGAAGGACATGTAAGCAGAACACTGGGGAAGTCAGTGCTCCTGGCTTTCTGCGGGGCTTCCCTTTGCATTCAGGGTGGTGCCTGTATTTCAGGGGAGTTTTACCCTCTCAGTTAATCCTCTTTGGAAACTTCCTCAGGGACACAGGAGAAGATAAGCCCCACTCATGCCCTAGACCCATAACAAATCCAGTCAGGGTGAGATTTGAAATTAAACATCACAGGAGTTTCTAAGCAGGTTGCTTTTTTAAAGACTTTATTTTTAATTATGCATACATATGTGTGTCTCTGGTGTATACAGAGCAGGTGCCTGCAGAGGCCAGAGAATGTGCCAACCTTTCTGGATCTGCAGATACAGACCCTTATATGGGCAGCCTGACTTGAGCGCCAGGAACTGAACTTGGGTCTTTTGCAAGAGTATCAAGTGCTCTCAAGCACTGAGTCATCTCTCCAAGCCCTGATGGGAGTGTTTCAAAGAACAATGACGCATGAAAAGACAGCTGGGGAGGGTTGATTTTGAGTAAGACTTCGAGGGTCATACATGCCAGGAGGAGCTTTTCTGTATTTCTTGGCTGGCAGTACCACGTGACTGCTGACGTCAGCGTATTATTCTTTATTCCACTTGGCACGGAGAGAGTGATAGTTGGTATTTCCAAGGAGATTAAGAGGCTTCCCAAGCCTGCTAAGTGTTAGCAATCAAGGTCCCTGCTTCTGCCAAGCCTGAGCTCTCCCTGCCTTTTCATGTGATTTGCAAGCTTCTAAAACACCAAGTCCTGAGGGATTACGAGTTGCCACCCGAAACTACCAATGAAGAGCGAACCATTTTCCCCGAGAGAATATTCTGTTAGCATGGGCCGTAATAAGCTGTTCTCACTGAGAGCCGAGCTCTATGGAATAATGTTCGGAGAAATGAAACAGTAATTTATTTCTTGATACTGAAAGCACTCTACTTAATAGGAAACTTTTAAAAACAGACAAGGACACAAAAGCAAGTGTGATTTTACAACTAAGAGGGAATCTCAACAATTCGGGTGCATTTCCTCCCAGTCTTTGGTGTCCTGTACAACATGACTGTCACTGCTCTCTCACGCATCCCATTGACCCTGCCCTGTGCCCCTTCCCTATTGTCTGAGAAGATCGCGCCCACTTGCTTCCTCCCAGCCTTCTGCGGGCCCTCTTCATCTCTTCACAGATTTCTCTGCTCTCCCATCATCTGTCTCTTTAGCATCAGCCTGGCCCCTGCTCTCCACACTCACTCCTTACATTGCAGACAGACACGGCTGTTTTTCTAAAGTATAAACTGCTTGGATGGCTTGCCAGGTCCTTGGGATAGTACTCTTAACTACTTACCAAGGCTTTTAAGGTCCTTCACCTCCCGCCTCCCACCTCTCTCTCTCCTCTCAAGCCTTCAAGCTCTCCTTGCCTCAAGTCACACCCTGCCTCTCACACCCCAAGTGGCACTCATTCAGCCATATTCTTCCTTGCATGACCACTTCTCAGCTTTCAAACCTCAGTGGTGTCCCAAGTCCTTTGGGAAGCTCTGTTGGACCCTCTCCCTATAGCTTCCCAAGATCAGAGACTCCTGGAACCCTGCAAGTCCCCTGTGGGGACACTAATCTTGCTGTGATACTATTTTAACTGCCTGTCTCCTCCACCAGATTGTGAACTTTGAAGGCAGGATCCTTATCTCTTCCACTCACCATGTCATACTCTACAAGTTGACCAAAGTCTGGAATGCTGTAGTAGTCTCTAAATGTGTGTGAATTGTGTATTCCCTAATACAGCAATCTATGCCGCATGAAATGTTTAATAAATTGTCAATGTCTTATAGGTTGTCTTACATTTTCCATGTTCAAATCAGCATTATCTGAGAGAGGTAACCATTTAGTTGTCTTTTGTTTTAGACAGAGCGATGCAGCCCTGGCTGTCCTGATACTGCCTTTGTAGCTCAGGCTGGTCTCAAACTTTTGGTAATCCTCCTGCCTCAGTCTTCTGAGAACTGGGATTGCAGGTATGTGTCACCAAGCCCAGCTCCTTTCTTCATTTTGAGTCATAATCCCTGTGATCTTTAGCATGCCTCACTGTGTAGCTGTGGTTTTTGAGCAGCACTGTATGCACATATTAATACTGTTTTGTGCCCGATTATAAATCAGGCTTATAGTATTTATATTCAGGTTTTGGTTTTTGTTTTGTTTTTGGAGGTAAGTTCTTTCTGTGTAGCCTAGGCTAACTTCAAACTCCTCAACCTCCTCCTCCTGAGTTCTGGCATCACAGGAGTGTATCATCATGTGAAGCCTAGGACCAGAATTTCTTTTTTTTTTTAATTTAGCATTTCAGCATTAAGTATCATGTGTGACATAGATTTTGACTGTTACTCTTTATCAGTTTAAGGAAATTACCTGCCAATCTTAGTTTACTAAAGTCCCTTTTTTTATGACTTTTGAACAGATGGTAGGCTTTCCTGGTGTGTTCTTCCACCTAGGTGGTTTGAGTTACATTTGTTGAATAATAAAATATTCTTGTTTCCTTGAAATTCATTGTGTTGTGTTATTAACACATTGACAATTTGGTTTACCAACTCTGGTATAATTAAGTCTGTCTGTTAGTAACACTGGTCCATAATTTTATTTTCTATTGCTGCCCTTGCCTGACTTTGATAGGGAGAGGATTTACAGTTTCATCAGATGAGTTGGAGAACTTTCCCTTTTACGTCTTCTCTAAGACAGAGTGGACATGGTAAGGATGCTCTGCCTCCCTGCCGTGATGGATTATATGAATTGTTTTGGTCATGAGACTTTATCACAACAGAAAAGTAACTAATATGCTAAGCCTCACCCTTTAAAGACTCCTTTCTTTTTCCTTTTTTCTTTTTCTTTCTGTGTGTGTGTGTGTGTGTGTGTGTGTGTGTGTGTGTGTGTGTGTGTATTGTGTTGGTGTTATTGCTGTTTTTTGAGACAGGACCTCATTTTATAGTTCATGCTGGCCTGGAACTTGTTACATAGACCAAGCTGGCCTCCAACTCATGGCAATTCACCTGCCTCAGCCTTTCATGTGTTGAAACTACAGGTATGAGGCACCACACCTATGTGATTTCTTTTTTTAAAATGAGATCCATGTTGCTATGTTGCCCAGATTGGCCTTGAAGTTACCACACCCCCTGCCTCAAGCATCCCTGGTAGCTAGGATTACAAATATGCACCACCATGCCTAGCTCCATATTACTGTGTAAACAGCTAATATTTTCTTATAGTTGATACCACAAAGAAGTTATTTTCCAAAGGTGATTTCCATATTTATCTTGTAAATTTTCCTAAGTGTGCATTTGTTGTGTCCCTTCAGAGCTATGCTTTCCTTTTTTCCCTTTTCTTCAATTTTTCCTTTCTTCAATGTTTCTGATCACTATACTGCTGTTGTTCAATTTTGTTATTCTTTTTTTTTTTTTTTTTTTTGGTTTTTCGAGACAGGGTTTCTCTGTGTCGCTTTGCACCTTTCCTGGATCTCGCTCTGTAGACCAGGCTGGCCTCGAACTCACAGAGGTCCGCCTGGCTCTGCCTCCCGAGTGCTGGGATTAAAGGCGTGGTTGCTGGAGAGATGGCTCAGCGGTTAAGAGCACTGGCTGTTCTTCCAGAGGTCCTGAGTTCAATTCCCAGCAACCACATGGTGGCTTAATTTTGTTATTCTTAAACAAGGGAAGCTAGAAGGGTCATATTTATACTATTGGTTGGCAAATATCTGGATATCTATTACTTACAAGCAATAGAAAATGTACTTATCTGTGTTAGTCAGTTTTCTGTTACTGTAATGAAATACCCGAGAGAATCAACACAAAAGGAAGAGAGGTTGATTTTGGCTCATGGTTTCAGGTCTCTAGTGAGGCTGAGCTTTGGTTCTCACCTTATGGCAGTAAAATACGTAACGATGTAAAACAGAGAGTGAAAAAGAGACTGGCATCTCACAACTTCCTTTAGAAGCGTGCACCTCATGACATAAGATGTCTCACTTTGTGTGGCGATTTAAATGAGAAATGTCCCCCATAGGCTCTGGTGTTTGGTGTTCCCAGTTGGGAGGTTTAAGCAGTATGACCTTGATAGAAGAATAGTATCACTGGGTGGGGGGCTTTAAGTGTTGATAGTCTGACCCCACTTCCTGTTTGCTCTTCCTGCTTCCTGCTTGCAGTAAAGGATGTGAGGTCTCAGTTTCCTGCCCCTGCTCCTGGGGCTTGCTCTTCTGCTTCCCTGCCATGATAGGTTATATGAATTGCTTGGGTTATGGGATTTTACCACAACAGAAAAGTAACTAAGATGCTAAGCCTCACCCTTTTAAAGACTTTTTTCTTTTTCTTCCTTCCTTCCTTCCTTCCTTCCTTCCTTCCTTCCTTCCTTCCTTTCTTTCTTTTTCTTTCTTTCTTTTGGTGTTTTGAGACAGGGTCTGGCTATGTAGTTCTGACTATCCTGAAACTCGCTATGTAAATCCACCTGAACTCATAGAGATCCACCTGCCTCTGTCTTCCAAGCACTGGGATTAAAGGAGTGTGCCACCACACCCAGCTATCACTTTCTAATAGTACCAAGCAGAGGACCAAGTCTTTAAATCAGGGCCTCTGGGGTACACACCAGACCCAAATGATAGCAGTATCCTTCTAGTACCATGAGAATTTTACACAGGTCCTACTTGTGCCGATTGGCAAAGGAGGGAGGGAGGAAAGGAGGGAAGCGGGGTGGGGGTGAGGTGGGGGAGAGAGAATTAACTGGTGTATGACTGTATAATAACTGTATAATAAACGAGCCTCATTTCACACACCGACTCTAACTTCAGTTGGCTGGCTTGCCTATTGAGAATGACTCTGATGCCCTTTGTACTCAGTGTGCAGGACTCAGTTACATCTACTAGGAGGATAGGAACAGAGAGAGGCTGAATGCATAGCACATATTTGCTGCCCCTGTTCCAATGACTGCCACTAGGTAGGACACACAGCATGAAAATCAATAGTAATCACCGTGTGAAGGGCCTCTGCCTCCTTGGCATATCTAAGGGACTCTGTCCTGCCTCGCAGGAGCACCTCTAACAGGAGGCCAAGCCTTCAACACATGAGCCTTCTGTAAAGGTGTGCTTCCTGCTCAAATGAGAAGACTAGCAATCCGAAGTAGGCTGAGAGCGCAGGAAGATTGGCAGCCTGAATCCAGCAGGCCCATAGAGTGACGAAGTGGTCATTGGCCTGAGCGTAGCTCTGACCAGGTATGCACACCTAGTACCCAGCCTGCTGTGGTTTGAGTGTGAAATGTCCTACATTGGCTCGGATGTTTGAACATTGGGTGCCAGGTGGTGCCACTATTTTGGATAGTTGTGGAACCTTGAAGAGGCGGAGTCTCAGTGGAGAAAGTGAGTCCCTTGGGTGGACCTTGGGGTTTTATATCTAGGCTATGTATTCAGATCTGTGTCGCTAAGGAACAGCCCTATCAGACCCGAGTCAGTATAAGCCCTTGGTTGGGCCATCTATTGGCAGGCTAGGACCTCTGTTCCCCACACTCCACTCTCTCCTCACCTCTGGGGGAGCTTAGCCTTCATTATCCTGTGGAGAAGTGGCGAGGGTCTCACTGCACAGGATTTGTTACCTGACCCAAGTCTGCCTACTGTTAGCTCAGAAAGTGGGCCCTTAAAAGGTCACGTGACCTAAGCTGGCACTGAGAGTTCCTGTAGATTCTCTGTGTGAGCACCTGGAGAGAACCACTTCTCTCAGTTACAAACCAGGGTGACAGAAGCCAGGAGCACTCTAGTGCCCTTCAAAGAAAAGCTGATCACAGGCGGTGAGAGAGGAGGCAGCTGAAAGAGAAAACCAGAGGTGAGAGAGAGTCAGAGGCACAGAGAGAGAGAGACAGACACCTGCTGGCATCGCTACAGTTCCTGGGTCTCTGATGTGTACTCTGTGCCCCTCTGGACTTCGGCTGAGTGAGTCAGTCAAACTATTTTTAATTGTGCTATTTTGATTGGGGTTTGTTTCCTCTTCACTGGAAGAGTCTTGGTAAGCACAATAGTCAATTCTTTCCTTAACGGTTGGTAAGTTTATCTGTTTTCCGAGGGACAGACAAAGACGGCATTCACAAGTCCAGACGCCATTGTCTTTAAGGCTTTCCGGATGCCAGAAGTGCCCTTCCCCCTCAGCCACATGCCCACAGGAAAAGGAAGTCACGGAATGAGTCTATTGAGAGGAGTCCTTCAGGGAGGTGATACTTTCTGTGGCTAAGAAGAGTTCTTGAGTGTGGAGTGGCCACCTTGCCCTCTGGTTAATACCCCTCCATACCCAAACCAAGGGAAGAATTCTTTGTCTCCTCTGTTGCTGTACTAAGACATTCTGAACGAGAGCAGCTTAGGGGAGGACAGGATGTATACAGCTTCCGTTTAAGGTCATGGCCCATCCTTGAGGGAAGTCAGCGCAGGAACTCAAGTAGCGGCTGGGAACAGAACCCATTGAGGAACGCTGCTCGCTGCTCACTCACATTTAGCTTTCTTATAGGCCCAGCACTGCCTGCCTAGTGATGATGTCATCCACAGAATTGCCCCCCCCCCATCAATTAGTAATCAAGACACTCCCCCAGAGACAGACATACCCGTGCTAGGCAATCCTTCAATTGAGACTCCCTTCTCAGGTGACTCTAGGTCATGTCAAGTTGACAGCTAAAGTTAAGTAGGACAATGTTAGCAAGATTGTCACCCTTTCCTACTTCTTTAGTGCGTCCCCCTCCCAATTCTTTGACGCAAAAGCTCAAGTGGATACAACATAGATGTTATGATTTGAGTATGAAATATCCATCACAGGCTCACACCTTCAACTCTTGGTCCCCCGATGGTGATATTATTTGGGGAGAGGCTGGAAAGGCTAGGGGGTGCAGCCCAGCTCGAGGAAGCAGATTGCTAATGGTGTGCTTTGGAAGCTGTAACTAAAACCTGGCTCTTTTCTCCCGCTCTGCCTCCTGGTGTGATGAACCTCCTCCATCACACGCTCATGCTGTGTGTGTGTGTGTGTGTGTGTGTGTGTGTGTGTGTGTGTGTGTGTGTGTGTGTGTACTCCATCTCACAGGGCCTCCATCAATGGAGCTAAGACTTAAGGACTGAAACCTGTGAAGAAGTGAGCTAAAAGGAGTCCTTCCTTTCTGTTGTTTTCTCAAGTATTTGGTCACAGCCGTGAAAGCCTCACTAACATGGGAAATAGCTGTTTCTCAACTCCATCCCTCACAGGACATGTCCTCCAGCATTTAACATGTGACTTTCGATCCCTAATGTGGCCAGTTGGTCTTCTGGGGCTCTCTTTGAGTGACTCTTGGAGATCAAGAAAGGACCAATATTAGTTTGCACCAGTGACAGTTGGGAAATTCCCAGTCAGGTGTAATTGAGAATGCTGTGGGGATTTGGGGAAGATCAGAACGCTTGCTCCTTGACAACGGCCTTAGACTGCTGGGAGGTAGCCCAGGGACCCCGGGGAGAGGTTCCAAGACATGAGCAGGAGTGGGCGGTGCCACAGACACACTTGAACAGCTTTGTGACTTTGCGTATGACCTGCTCTGACTGGCTCAGGCATGTTAGCTGAAGCTTTCCTCTGGTTCCCTCAGCCTAGTTGTGGATGATGACAGCATTGTTGATATGATATATTAACAACGTTTAACCACAAATGGTACCAATTAGTTATTTCACAGAGTGCAGTGTACTCTAGTACAGTGTCTTATCTCAGCTATACGGGGCTGGGAGGTGAAGGTTGGAGTCTACAGCTACCGCCTGAAGAAAAGCTGTCAGCAAGTGGTCTCTACGTCTAATTCAAGGTGACAGGCAGGGATGATACATTCTAAGGGAGGCATTCCTGACTCCATATAACTTTCTAAGGATAATAAAGGCTGCCTGTGTTCTTACGTTCATCAACATCTTTGCTCCTATTTGGCTGCTCTTCAGGTATAAAATTCTCCCTCTTCTTTCTTCTCTCTCCTCGCTGATGAACAGGTAAAGCAGCAAGCGTCGTAACAGGTCAATTGGCGTCTTCCGCCAATAATGTTGATATAATTTTAGAGAATTGTAGGGAAGGCATAGAATTAAATTAGGCATTTCCAAGAAGTGGGGGGGGGGGCTAAAGTGACACTTATAGCCTCATTATAGAAGATTTAGGGATAATATCTGCTATTAACTGTGGCGAGTCTGAGGCTTAAGATACAGTCATCACTCTAACAAGCCACTCTCCGTGGTTTTATGGATAAAAAGCAGAAGAGTTCCAGGTCTGAGACAAAAGGTGTTTTATTAATCACTCTAACTGCCTGGGGGGCTGAACCCCTGCTGTGCTAGGCAGGCACTGTGGACGTGGCTACACCCATAACTCCCAGTATTAACACATTTATGTCCGTTCCCAAAGCCCTAGTTCCCACAAGGTGGAGGGATATGGATGGGAAACGCACAATAGATTTTACAGGGAAGGAGCCTGTGCTTAGAGAACTCACATCTTAAAAAATATTTATATTATTTGAGAATTTCATACATGCATACAACGTGTTTTGATCAAATCTATCCCCATTTTGTCCTCTCCAATGCCTCCCCTATTCTCCATCACTTCATCCTTGAACATCTTGTGCTCTTAATCTACTGGGTCCTCATTGTGCAGCCCACGTGTGCACGAGTCTAGAGTCACCCACCAGGCTGGAGCAACCTACCTGGGGTTGCATCCCTGAAGAAAACTGATTCTCTTTGATAGCAGCCATCAGCTGCCAACAGTTCCTCCCCTAGGGGTGGGATTTCATGAGCCCTTCTCCATCCACACTGGGACTCTGGATGGCTGGATCATGTGCAAGTCTTTGTGGAGTCACAGTGAGGAAAGCCCATATCGTTTAAAGAGACAATAGCCTCACATGCCCTTTGCTCTGCAGAGAAACACTTCATCTCCCAGGTCTGTTCACAAAACAATTGTCCTTGAAAAGATATCAGACGGCAGTTATCAGCTTGCTTGAAAGCGGGTCAGGAGCATGCGGTATCTTGGAGGAAGTTTCTCCCATCACTATCCAGTACTCTTTTCATTTGCTTCCTGAGACTGCCTGATAAAATACCAGAGTGGATGGATGTTGAAAACAAACGAAGCTATTGACTTGTAGGTTCACAGGGCTCGGTCCTGTTCCCTGCTCCTTCCAGATTCTGGCGGTTCCAGGTATTTCCTGGTCTATAGCTGCATCATCTCAACTGTCTCCTCCATCTTTCTCACACCTCTCCTCCATGCGTCTCTCATAAGGACATCTTGTTGGATTTAGGGGCCCTCTAGACAATTCATGAAGATCTCACTTGAGATAATGAGTCTGCAGAGGACCCCCCACCCTTCCTAATTATGATCACATTCCAGAGTCAGAGGATTTAACACAGAGAGCTGTCTGTTGTGGGATATTTGTACACTGTGTGAAGATTTGTACATTGCTGTGATTGGTGTAATAAAAAGCTGAATGGCTGAACGGCCAATAGCTAGGCAGGAGGTATAGGCAGGATGTCAGGGGAGAGAAAGGAAGAGGAGGAGGAAGACTCTAGGCACACAGGAAATGCAGATGAGGCATGGAGGGAGTCGCACAGACAAAATGAAAGAAAGGTAAAAACCTACACGGTAAAACGTAAATTAATAAAAGTGGATTACATTACTCATCTGTCATGTGGCAGCATGGGAGGAGGAGAGCTGGCCCTGAGGTCTTAAGGGCTGGAGAGCTGCCCCTGTCCCCAACCAGCTGCAACCCTTCAGAGAGCAGACCCTGTACCTCACGGGCGCAGCACAATAGAGACAACCCCGTTGGCAGAGGTGTGGGTGAGCCAGCCCCGATGTTTGATGTTTTGAGCATGGGAGAGCTCCCCATTACTCATCTGTCAGGTGGTGGCATGGTCGGGAGAGAGCTCCTCTCCTCCCCACCCCAGCTACCCATCAATGCCTGAGGCAGGTGGGAAAGCTGGCCCTGGGGTCATAAGAGTTGGAGAGCTGTCCGTGCCCCTCATTAGCTGCAGCACTCAGGAGAGTGGCCCCTCCACCTCTACTGGGCAACACAGTAGAGCTGACCCTGAAGGTGTACATGTGGGAGAGCCGTCGCTGAGGACATGAAAGCAGGAAAACTGGCCCTGCCCCTTGCCCATCACTGCATGGGGTGAACTCACCAGGGCAATGCAGGAGAGCGCACCCTGGTGGTGAGGACAAGGAAGAGCTGCAGGGCTAACCAACCCTGCAACTACCCAGGTCCAGAACCAGGATTATGTGTTGGCCCACCCCAACATCCACGCCATCTGTGATCTGCTGGAGCACATGAAGGGACCAGTCCTGCAGACCCAAAGCTGCAGAATTTCCACAACACAGGGCAAAGGAGGATAACCAGGAGTAGTTCCAGTGAGGGGCCAGCATTGATAGTGTAGCAGAAACCAGAGCCCTTGAACCAGACCAATGACCCTCTGCAATGAATACTTGCAAGTAAAGATATATATGCATCAAAGGGTTTATGAATGAATCACTGTGTCTTTCATACATTCATTCATGAATGACTACAGCTTCCATGATGAGATTGATTTTTTTCCTTCTCTTTTTTTTCTTCTTTTTTCTCTTAAATTTTATTTTATTTTATCTTGGGGGGAGGTTGCAAGGGCAGAGGGCGGATACAAAGGGACAGGGAAATGAATGAGATGGAGATACATGATGTGAGACACAATAAATAAAAAGAAAAATGCAAAAAATAGAAATAAGTAATAAGAGCTAGTTAGGAACAAGCCTAAGCTATAGGCCTAGCTTTCATAATTAGTAAGTCTCTGTGTCATTATTTGGGAGCTGGCTGGGATAGAGAAACACTTCGTTACAGATATCTTTTTGAAGGTCACTGGCCAACCCAATTACCTGAGCTTCTGGTAAATTTCCCATGAACACCTTACTTCATCAACCATTCTGATTATTTAAGAGAGGCTAAGACCAAATCCATTCAACTTGTCTGAAACAGGCTTTAATTAAACCTACTATTCACAGGACTCTAAAGGCAGAACAAAATTATAACGTTGGCCTCAACCCTAACTTCCTTGTACCATCCCTAGATCAAGACTAATCTTATAACCTCTCAGGGTCCACGCTAGAAATCCAGGTGGGTTGCTTTCCTGTTTGGTCTTTGACTAGTGGTTATTGCTACAGGTACAGCAAAAGTATTAGCAACTGCCCAAGAGGAAATGTTCCTGAATGCTGTCATCCAATTAGAACCCTAGCCAGTGAACTCAGAAAGCCTCCAAAGCCTGAGGTTTTGCTTTTTTAAGCACCAGAGACCCTTTTCATGGTTTTATCTTTTGTGCACATCACAGTTTCCAGAAGGAAGTAGTCAAGGCATGGCTTCCACATTAGTACAGTCCCTGATACAAAGGTGCCCTGCTGGAAAGAAAGTTGCTTGAAAAGACTGGTGCTCTTTCAGTGGCACCAAGAGCAGCTGTGGACCACAAACAGATTCTCCTGCCAACTTATAAGACATTGGGGCTTCCACGGAAGCAGAATTGCTGACTCTAATGATTCTCTGTTTGTTGTGTGTATGTGTTTGTGTGTTCGTGTGTGTGTACATGCTGGCCACCAGCCTAGCTCCAGGTTCAGTGAGAGATCCCACCTCAAGGGAATAAGTCAGAGTGTGATAGATCAGGACACTTGAAGTCCTCTTGTCCCTATGTTCATGCACAGGCATGTACAACCCCAGCATGTGCACATACACGACACATATACACCATTCAAACACACACGCAAACACATACACACAGAGCTGGGAAAAGTGGGGAAGAAGAAGGGGCTGGGTTGGACAAAAGCAGGTGGATATAATGAAAATATACTACCAATACATGTCATAACAAATCATTATTATATATAATTAATATATATCCTAACAAAACATAAAACTAAGAAATGAAGGATTTCCTAGAACTGAATGAAAATGAATACACAACATACCCAAACTTATGGGACACAATGAGCGTGTCTCTAAGAGGCAAGTTCATAGCACTAAGTGCCTACATAAAAAATAATTGAGACATCTCAAGCTGATAACTTAACAGCACACCTGTAAGCTCTAGAACAAAAAGAAACCAAACCCTAAAGGAGTAGACAGCAGGAAATAATCAAATTGAGACTGAAATCAATAAGATAGAAACAAACAAATAAAAAATACAAAGAATCAATGAAACAAAGAATTGGTTCTTTGAGAAAATCAGCAGACGAGTCCTTATCCAAATAAACGGAAAGGCAGGGAGAGAATATCCAAATTAACAAAATTAGAGATGAAAAGGGGACATAACAGCAGACACAGAGAAATCAGCTCAACTCCAAATGGATCAAAGACCTCAACATAAAATCAGTTACACTGAACCTGACAGAAGAGAAAGTGGAGAGTAGCCTTGAACTCACTGGCACAGAATTAGACTTTCTGGACAGAACAGCATTAGTGCAGGCACTAAGATAAAAAAGTAAGAAATAGGACCTCATAAAACTGAAAAGCGCCGGGTGGTGGTGGTGG
>CABHPR010139575.1:31344-43375 GCA_902168415.1 Peromyscus melanophrys
CAAAAAAAAAAAAAAAAAAAAAAAAAAAAAAACTGAAAAGCTTCTGCATGCCAAAGGACACTGCCTTTCAGATGGAGTGTCAGCCTATAAAATGGAAATTACACATCCATCCAATAGAGTGTTAATATCCAAAATATGTAAAGAACTCATAAAACAAGATATTAAGAAAACAAACAACCCAATCAAAAACAGGGTAAAGATCTAAATAGAGAATTCTCAAAAGAGGAAATTCAAATGGCTGAGAAACACTTGAAGAAATGTTCAACATCCTTAGTCATCAGGGAACTATAAATCAAAACTACTTTGAAATTTCATCTTATACCCATCAGAATGGCTAAGATCAATAACACAAGTGACAGCTCATGCTGGTGAGCATGTGGAGGAAAGGGAACAGTCATCCATTGCAGGTGGGATTGCAAACTTGTACAGCCACTGTGGAAATTAGTGTGATGGTTCCTCAGGAAGATGGGAATCAATCTACCTTAAGATCCAGCTGTACTACTCTTGGGCAAATACCCAAAGGATGCTTCATCCTACTACAGAGATATCTGCTTGACCATGCCCACTGACACTCTGTATATAATAGCCAGAAACTGGAAACAACATAAATGTCCCTCAGCAGATTTAGGGATGAAGAAAATATGGTACATTTATGGCATATTACTTATCTGTTAAAAAATAAAATCATAAGATTTGGATGTAAATGGATGGAACTAGAAAAAAATCATTCTGAGGTAACCCAGACTCATAAAGACAAATATAGTATGTATTACCTTATATGTGGCTATAAGCTGTTAAGTCAATGATAACCAATCTATAATCCATAGACCTACAGAGGCTGGTTATAGAATAAGGGCCTGGTGGTGAGGTGGGGGCAGATAGGTTCCCCTAGGAAAGGGAAATAGAATAGTTATGAATAGATGGGGTGGGGACTGGAACAGGAGAGTGGGACAGAAGAGGGTGATAAAGGAGGGAGTATGGAGAGAGAGATAAAATTATACAGTTGAAGCTTTCTAAAACATATACATATACGAAGACCATCTAAATGAAATCACCAAATAATGGGAGAGACAGAGCCCATGGGAATCCCCAAGCAATCAGGCTCTTGCCAAGACCATAGGTTGCTCTCCACAAACTAAAGGCTTAAACAACACCCACACAACTCATTGAACATGAAGTCAAGCTAGTGCCCACATAGAGCCCTCACAAAGATGTTCTAGCATCTTTGGTACAGAAAGCTACTGTATATGCCACCAAAGAGAAACAAACACCAACCCAGCCACAAACCATCTTATCTACAATGGTGACCTGCCAGCAAGATATACTAGTATAATTTTGTGGGAGTAACCAACCAGTAATTGATTTAGGCCCATTCCACAAGTCAGAACTCATACCCAACACTGCTTAGGTGACCAAGAATCTGAGACTAGATAGACCAGGGCTAGGGTAAAACCGAATACTACTCTTCTACTGGAGGAACATGGCAATAAAATGACTCCTAATGACATTTTGGTATACTCGGTGGTGTATGATCGATGCCTTGTTCAGCTATCATCACAGACGCTTCCTCCTGCAGCAGATGGGAACAAATACAGAGACCCACAGCCAGACATTATGCAGAGGGCAAAAGACCTTAGAACACTCATTCCTAAGCAAGATGTCTCCATCAAATCCCTCTCCTCAGGAAACCCTGCAGAAGGGGAGTAGGAAAGAGAGTAAGAGCCAGAGGGGATGGAAGACACCAAGGAAACAAGGCCTTCTAGACACAACAGGACTGGTGAACATATGAACTCACAGAGACTGAGGCAGCCTGCACAGGGCCTGCATGAGTATGCACCAAATGCAGTCCTAGAGGAGAAAGGAGACATCGAAACATGCTCCCATCCCTAGCCCAGAGGCAACCTCCATTGATAACCATTTGCAAATGCAAATCTAGTTTTCTTCAAGGGAGTCTCACTGGGAAACTACTTTTAAGGTAGCCTGCAGGCCCAGAAGTAGATGGCCAACAGGAAAACAAACCTATTGGCGTCTCTAGAGTTTCCTTGCCTCATATTATATCAGAGATTTTTTTCTTTCTTTTTAAAAAAAAAATATCTTATTTTTAATTTTAATTTTATTGTATTCATATATTTTTTCTTCTCTCTTTTTATATTATAGGTCTTTTGTGCATATATTATGGCTTCCAGTTTAGTGTTTTTTATGGGATTCCTGAATGTACTAAATGAGCAAGTCTCTGTTTCTTGTGCCTTCTCTTGGGCTTTTTTCCTTCTGGTTGTTTTGTACAATTCCAATGTGTCAGTTTTTGATTTATGTTATCATATTTTACTGTACTATGTTTATTTTATTTTATCATCATCCCTTAGAAGCCTGTCTGTTTTCTAATGAAAAACAGAAATGGGTGGGTCTGGATAGGAGGGGAGGTTGAGAAGAACTGGGAAGGTTAGGAGAGGAAACTGTAGTCTGAATATATTATATGAGAAAAAAATCTAGTTTCAATAAAAGGAAAAAAAATAAAACAAAACTAAATTAAAACAGAAAGATGGCTCCCATTTCCAAGATGCTACCTAGAAACCAACCAAGTGGTACCCACTTTCTGGTGACAGTCACATCCACTGACAAGCAAAGAGTCAGGTGGCAAGCCAGACAAGGTAAGGGGGGTTAAGTCACGTGTATTGTTGAGTTTGGTTTTGAGGAGGCCGTCCCCTGTCAGTGTCAAATGGCTGGGGATTGTAGAGTGCAGAGGGTCCACAGGCATGTCATGGCCAGACTACAAACTTCCTAGAAAGCCACAAGCTTGTCATAGCTGTTTGAAGAGCCGCAGTGATATGGGTAGAGCCAGATGTTCACAATGCAAGAAGAGCACTCTGACCCAGTGTGCCATCACCAACGGCAGGGAATCACATAGCTCCTGGAGGAGGTTACACACTCAGTTAACGTCATCTCCCAGGTGTTTACAGAGGTGACTCACCATGCAGCGTGGCCTCTATTGCCATAGCCAAATAGGTCAGCTTATGGCAAGAATCACAAGTCTGTGGCTCTCCATCTGGACTTAATGAACATTTACAATTCAAACATGCAAAACAATTAGTATCAATATCAGTTAGATGTTAGCAGTGCAATTCACAACAGCACAATCAATTGGCACAAATGCCCTGGCATAAGATCACTTTTGTCCCCTGTGCCCACTGTAAACCTTGTCCAACCCCAGCAGTATCTATATTTGATATTTGATAGAGCCATAAAAATCCAAGTCTTCATATGGGCAGGATAGCAAGGCTTTAAACATCCCTTGTGTACAGGAAGACCTTAGCTTCTCTGTTTTCCTCTTGAATGTGGTCGGGGCAGGAGTAGCAGAGGGAAGGGTTTGGGATGAAGGAAGAGAGTGGCTTTGTCTGTTAAAGGACTTGTGTTGGCTTGTAGTTGTAAATGACATGTGTCACCACTCAAGCCAATGAACTTCCAGTGCTTTTGGCTTTCACAATACTCTACTTTGCTTGCCAATGATACTTTCTTGTTCTGTGAACTTTTCTCGGGGAGACAAATACCTGTTCACCTCATTTACGGCACTGACGACAGACCAAAGAAATGATTCCAACCAAGTCTGGTGTGATGAAGCAACAAGTTTAACTGTTTCTTACAGCAGCCTGGCTTTGGTGGTGGTGGTGGTGTTAACTACAGGAATGTGGGCAATGTATGGGCGGTTACACCACTGAAGAAAATGTCTCTACCTCCCAGCACTTTTCAACTGCTTTTAACTTCAGGAGTGGTGGGGTCTTGTGAGTCCTCCCTTGCTCCACAATTACAGGTTGATGGGGCACAATTTTTTGGTTACCATGCGGGTAACCACAGCTGCTGAGAGTTTAAGAAGGTAATGGCCAACATCATGTTTGATGGACCACATTCCACAACACTTTTATTGCAAAGGGGAGGGATCTTTTGTCCACCTAGGACAAACCTTGGTAGCAGTCATTAAATTGTTAGTGGACCCAAGACTATTGCCAGATTGGCAAGTATGTCCCTCATCCAGAGGATGGTTATCTATTTGGGCAGCTGTCTTTGAACCCACCTGAAACCACTCACCAATTTCTCCCATTTTACAGGCAATCATGTAATAAATGGAAACCATTTATTGCACTGTTCACTATGAGGTTTAGTCAACATGTTTCTTGTAAACCACGTTAGCTGGCTTAGAAGGTTTCTCTCCTTCTTTCTTCAGAAAGTCACATCTCTGTCACCAAAATTCTTTTGAGAACTCGGAAGGGTCAGCTCTTACCCCCTCACTGGATAGTAAGTTAGGCTGGTGCAGTTTGATGGACGCTGGCTGTTAGGAGACATGAGACTCCCAGGTCAGAGAGAAGAGACAAGTTGTTATTTCAAACAAAAGAAGGAGAACATTCCCCCTGGGATTCCCTGTGGTCCAGTTCCTACAGGCTGACACAACAGGCCAGGGTGATACCAGCACATACCGTGGGTTGTGTTACAAGAGGTGACCCTGAACTTGGGTAAGCCAACAGTTTCTAAACAGACAGCAATATGCCCACCTTTACATCTGACAGAGATAATCTAGCTTCTAAGGGTGTTCACTGGACACCCATCTCTGAAAAATTAGTCCAGACAAAAAAAGCAGTTGCCTCACTCTCCAGGTATGTCCTTTCTCCCAAAACACACGTTTTTAATGCACAGAATACTGAGCCTGTTGTTTACAGTAATTTCAATAAGTGATTTTGAGACATAAAAAAGACAAATGCAAATACCAAAGACAATGAAACAAAAACTTGACTGGAAAAACCTTAGGAGAGAATGTTAAATATTTGCCTCCATAATGACTTTGGTAGAGATTAACAGTAAAGCCTCTCTGCCAACACTACATCTAACAAACGAAGGAGGAATGAATAGCTTTGGTATTTTTTTAATTAAATTTTTTCTTTGGAGACAGGGTCTCTCACTGGCCTGAAATCCTAAAACCAGACTGGTTGACCAGTAGGCCCTAGGTTGTCTCTGTCTCCTCATTGCCCTGTATGTCCACCATACAACCATGTCCATCATACCCTCCATGCCCACCACATCCTCCATGCCATCATGGCCACCGTGGCCATTATGCTCACTGTGCCCTCCATGCTGGCCATGCCCACAATGCCCACCATGCCCAGCTTATTTCTTCTTAGTCTCTGGAAGCTGAACTCAGATCTTCATGCTTGCGAGAGCTTTCTATCACGCACTCTTGCATGCACGCGCACACACACACGTGGGCACACATTACGGAACTAAAGACATTAGTATACATAACCTATTCTGATTTTGGATTGTTCGCAGAGAATACAGCTTCAGAGGTAGTTGAAATTAAAATCATTCATT
The DNA here is from genome assembly GCA_902168415.1 of Peromyscus melanophrys. Taxonomy (NCBI): domain Eukaryota; kingdom Metazoa; phylum Chordata; class Mammalia; order Rodentia; family Cricetidae; genus Peromyscus; species Peromyscus melanophrys. Next base: position 36,700 of record CABHPR010139575.1, read on the forward strand.
TTTCATATTTATTGATATGTCTATTTATTCTGTGTGTGTAAAAGCACACACTTGCCACAATCCGCATGTGGAAGTCAGAGGACAGTTTTGGAGAGTCTGCTCCCTCCTTTCACCCTGTGGGTCCTAAGGAATGAATTGAACTCAGCCTTGAAGGTAAAGTTGTGGGGCCTAGAGACCACCTCCCCATCTCTGTCGAATTTTGGCTTGTTTGATCTTCTGTGTGAAACGTCTATGAATTGCTAAGTGTGACAGCCATGTCATGCCCAGACGTGACATTCCACATCATTCTTTCCCATCATCTGGTCTTACATTCTGCTTCCTCTCCTGTGATGTCTGTCAGCCTTGGCAGGAGTGAGAACGTGGGGGTGAGTGGCTGATAAGGATGCCCACCTTAGGACTGAGCACTCAGTCTCTCAGTCTCATCAATTTAAATAATTATTCACCTATGTGCTGACTGTTGCCCTCTGCAAAGAGAAGTTTCTTTGGCCAAGATTGAGAGCAGCCCAGGCCTGTGGTTATACACATAAATACTTAGAAGGGAACCAAATTAAACTTCTGAAAGCTGGGGATGGAGCTCATGGCACAATATTTGCGCCTCTGCCTAGGTACAGTCCTAGGTTTGCTCTCCAGCACTGAAAGTAATATGAATTAGAAAATTAAAGCTTCATTTGGAGATAATGAAAGATTCCCATACAGTTGTAAGAAATGACGGAGAGCCCTGTGGGCGCCTTGTGCAGTTTCTCCGATCCTGCAACGCCACTGCACAAGTTCAGAGTCAGGGCATCAATGTGGAAGCAGTCACGACACAGAACAGTCTCACCACCACCGGGTGCTGTTTATAGCCGGTGATGTCTTTTAAACCTTTCCGGGACTCTTTAAATATGTTTTTTTGGCTACTCCAAACCTTTTTAATCTGTGAAGAAACGGAGTCTTGAGGAACCCATCTGTCGGCTTTAAGGTAAATCAGCACTTAGGTAATTAGATTGCTTCAGACTGAGAGGACAGGATGATTATACCCCTAACGGAAAAAGATTCTATATACTCTTTTATAAATAGAAATAAAATAGCTCATTATAGAATATTTAGAATGTACAGGGACAAAGAATTTGGGGGAAAGTTAGGCATCATTACTAACTGATTTGGTCTATTTCCTTATAACCTTATTCTTTGCTAAGAAAGAAAAAGAGAATTTATGTATCTATATATCTATACACTTAATTTATAAACACATTTATTTTGTTACTGTTATGACTTGAATGTTCTCACCAAAATTCATGTTGAAATTTGTGTTAAGGTGGATATTTAGACTATGATATTTGGAGTTGAGACTTTGGAGAGATAATTAAGGTAAAATGAAGTCAAAGGAGGACAATCCAATTGGGGGCCATGGCTTTCCTTTTCTATTTATTTTGTGATTCATAATACTAAGGGTCAAACACAAGGTCTTCAGGGTGCCAGGCAGGTACTCCACTGAGCTATACCCCTAGTCTAGAGCTGTGGCTTTCTTAGAACCAGGCTAGTATGTTCTTACATGATTTGAGACTCTGCAAGGTCCCCACTAGCAATAGGGACCTGACCAGATACAGGTTCCAGTTCTTAGACTTCAAAACCACTAGCCAAATAAACCTTTATTCTTTATAAATGAATCAGTCTGTGTAGTATCCATTATAGCAATTGAAAATGGACAAGGACATGGACAATCTTGAGATCAATAGCATCAGTGGAAACACAAAAGTTCTTACACCATTTTTTTCTCTCATTTTGATGATCAGAAGACAATGGATGGAGTAGTGGGTTCTTATAGGCATGTTTTCAGATCTCTCTGGTTAAAATAAATGATACCATGCAGAGTGGGTATCAGAAAAATCCATTAGTGTAGCCAGCGGCTTTTCTCTGTACCACCCCATCTTGCAGCCACTTGTAAATAATCATTCAGAGGCTTAATATTAATTACAAACTGTTTGGCCTATTGCTCAGGCTTATCACTAGCTCTTACAACTTAAATTAACCCATTTCTATTCATCTATATTTTGACATGTGGCCGTGGCATTACCGGTCTGCTGGCATCTTGGGTAGCTGAAAGGCATCTCCCAGACTCCACCTTTTTTCTCTTGTATCTCTGCTTGGATTTCCTGCCTGACTCTATCCTGCCTTGCCATAGGCCAAAGCAGCTTTATTTATTAACCAGTGGGAGCAGCATGCATTCACAGTGTATAGAAAGACATCCCACATCACATCAGTAGGTAGATGGCCAGGAACTTTTGCTTCAGTTGGACAAGAATCAAATGTGCAGGCAGCAATCGGAAGGACCCTGAAGAGGTGAGGAAATGGTTGTCGCATGCAGAGGCATATTTCCCATCATCATTAGATTAATGACAGAAGGTTGTTATATGTAACTGTGTGAAATGTCTGACTTGGTCCTCAGAGTTCAGAGCACCTGTCACCGTGAATCAGGCAGTCCGAGGGTGGCCCTTTTTAATGTACTCACCTGCCCTTAATCCAGTCACTCCCTCCAGGGTCAGGCTCTATCCACAGACCTGGTGCTGCTGTGGGACTTCTGCCAACAGCCTTCTAAATGCCAGTGGGCTGACTGGTCAGTACTCACTCAAACAAGCCTTCCCAGAGAAACAGCAATTACCTCCCACTCCCAGAATAGGACCGACAAATGCAATTATTTATATACAGTCGTTTTGCACATGATCCGATCCATTTCACTCCTACTAATGAATATTTCCCAAGGGATTTTTATGTTTTTTTTTAGGAGATCTTACTATAAGTAAAATTCTCTTATATGAATACCATTATAAATTGGCATAAAAAGAAGCCTGCTAATTCCATATTGCCACAAGGGTGGAACTATTTACCCCACCATGCAACCATACTTTTCACTATTTATTTTAAGAATGATTTCTTTCACTGAATTCATGGGTGAAGCTGGAAGTCAGTTCATTTTTAAGTGCAGAAACGAGAAATGACTCTAAAAATAAAATAATTTGGATGTAGAGACAACTGTAATGAGATTTTGTTTAAAATCTTGAAGACATAAATATGTGACCCTGTTATCAAAATCTATCTGAACATCAATTGTAACATCTACAAAGTGGAATTATCTGCACCAACATGACAGAGGTATTTTGATTCAATAGTGAGGCTTCCCAGCACTCAGATTCATCCTAGGGGAATCCTGATGTCCAAAGTCTCAAGAAAATAGGGCAAATTGATGTTTTGAGCTAAATGCCATTGACCAGCTGGTGATGAGGAGCAGGCCACAAGCTTTCCAAGTCTGGCTTTTTTTTGTGAAATGATGTGGAAGAAGAGAGTGGCAGTCCCTGGACTGGATCAGGAGTCCCCAAAGTTCACAGAGCCCCAGAATTATCTAGGGATGTTTTAAAAGCCTAATAATGCCCAGACCACACCTGAGACCAACTCAATCAGATGCTGTTTGGTTAAATCACACCAGTAATTTTTAACTCTCCCCAGGTGATTACACTCTACCACCAAGATTGAGAACTATGAGGCACCATGCCCCTAGGAAAACTTAACAACTCTAAATAAAATATAGGCAATATTCTAGAAGAAGGTATTATTTATGTTGTTGGCATGTGAGTCATAGCATTCCAACCCAGAGACTGCCATGCTTCCTAAAAGATGGAGATGTGAGATGGACTGAGGACGGTGCAATGCTGAGATTCTTCATAGGGGATTGTGCCTGGTGTAGCCTCCAAACCTGTTTCAACCATTGTCATCACTGACTGTGATTTCTAGAGTTGTATATCAAAAGATCTGTAAGGAATGATGGCCAGTCTCATCTATTGATCTTTGTTGCCATCTGCAAGGAGAAAAGCACATGTTCTGGGACCAGAATATGTATCCCAATGGCCTATTCCTGATTTGACCTTTAGAGTTTCTCATTCAGTGGTTTTGCTCGAAATGGAGAACAAAATGTTTCTGATAATTTTTTTTTCTAGGAAAAGATATAGAGACATGGTTGGAAATTCCAACAGTTTACAGGAAGTCACAACCTTGGTGCTCAGTCCTGGGGAGAATTTTCAAGAAATCCCATTTTATGATTTTAAAGAAGCATGTTTTTATTTTATTCAAAGTAGCTAGTTGCCTTAGATATAGGTTTCATACATATGGCTTTTATTGTTATTACATCTATAATGTAACCATAGTTTTATGATGCATTTGAATCCTTATGATTCTAAAAGGCCTGCTTATTGAACTACTATATGCAAAACTTAGGCAAGTCTATATAATTACACAACATTAAAACAAAGAGTTTATAAATCACAATAAACAACATTCTCTCAAGAGAAAGCTATATCTCAGAATTATAAAATTATTGCCATATTTGAATTTTCACCTTAATGATAATCAGGAAATAAATAGTTTGGGGATTCATTTTTATGAGTGCACATTTTAATAGAATGCGAAGGTTCTATATGGATCAGCATTTTTCTAGGTGATTGATAGTTTTCTGTGAAATGTGTAGGATGAATAGCACCTCTTTCCCTTTTAAACGCATGAATATATTTATTTCAATGAAGTTGAAACCATCTTTCTCCTCTTTCTACATTATTTAATATAAGGTGTGTCATTGACTGTGAAATATAAGTAGGTTATAGATTATCATCAAAGCTTTCCCTATACTCAAGGAATAATGAAGCTGTCTGTCTGTAGTGATTGACAGGGCTTTGAGTTAGATCCCAACATGGAGAGGCTAAATGCATGTTCTTATTGTGTATTTTCATTAAGCATCCTTTAAAAAGTATATAGGCATAGGAAAGAAAAGGACATGTTTGTCTAGGATCTAACTGAAACATCTTACGCTGTGAATTCTCCACTGGTGAGTATGGAAAAGAACAGAGCCCCCATTTTTGCTTTATAAAAGGCTGAAAAGCATAGGTCACACAAAAGATGGGAGAATTCCATACACACTCATTTTCTAGTTTTTCTTGTGTTGTGTAACAGTTTCCTCTGAGACTGGAACTTTCCCATCTTGCAGGGAAACTCCTTAATTGGTAAGGTAAACAACTAAAATTAGCTCCAGGAAGTCCCTGAAACTGACCAGATTCACTAGGCCCCTCCCAGCCAGAGTAGGCAATAAAAACTGAGAGTCTCCTAGAAATGGAGACTATGGAGCCTGAACCAGCCATCTTCTGTAACCAGGCAACTTCCAGTGGTAGGACTGGGACACCACCCCAGCCTCAAAACCTTCAACCTGCAATCTATCCTGTCTGCTAGATGTGTGGGAGCAATGGAGGCGCAGATCTTGTGGAAGTGACCAACCAATGACTGTTCTAGTTTGAGGCTTACAGTACCAAAGGGATCCCACACTTCCTGGATAACCAGGAACTGGGGGTTGCACATCCCAGAGACCTAAGATAGAAAAAAATCAATAAAATAATTCCTAGTGGTATTCTGTTATACTTATAGGTAGGTACATATTGTGTTTGGGTCCTGGAGAAGTCCCACAAGAGACTATCATCCACATATGCAATCAACAAGTGTGTTTATTTTTCAGCATGCTGGGGCCTGCCATCTCACACAAAGGCAACATGGTGAAGACCCTGAGAGAGATGTGTGAGCTCCTTTTAAGCATAGCCAAGGGGAGGTCCTAAGGCAGTTAGGTCATTTTAGATGATTGGCTCAAGCAAGTGGCAATCATATTAGTATGTTTTAATTGGCTAAGGCTGGTTAAGAGATGGTCAGGGCTATATTTTCCATTTTGGGGCAGGCCTGGAAAAAGTCCCAGGCTTTGGGACTTATTTGGTTATCACCTTGAGCTGTTTATGGCTCACACCTGGACTACATGTACCAGACCTCCTTGTCCTTGCTGTGGGGGATGTTGGAGATTGATTGTCCTTTGTTCATGGCTCTTCCTCAGAAACTGTCTGTTTGGTTTCAAAAAGCAGGGACCAAGGCCTAGTTCTTAACTGAGTTATTAGGGCAGGTTGTCATGATACTTGCCTGGCCCTCTCACCTAGCCCAGTCGTCATCAGAGAGGCATCCTCCAGTAGCTGATAAGAGCAGATGCAGAGATCCACCGCCAAACATTAGGTGCAGAGAGAGCCCTTATTAGAGATTTCCATCCAGTCCCTTCCCTCAGAAGAGGGGGAAGAAGAATTGTAGGACCCAGAGGGGTCAAGGATACCAGGAGAACACAGCCAACAGAACCAACTACTCAGGGCTCACAGGGGCTTACAAAAACTGAAGAGGTAATCACTGAGCCTGTATGGATCTGCACTATGTCCTCTGCAAACATGTTATGGTTGTTAGCTTGGTGTTTTTGTGGGACTCCTAATGGTGGGAGTGTCTCTGACTTTTTTTCCTGCTCTTGGGACCCTTTTCCTCCTACTGGGTTGCCTTGTCCAGCCTTGATATAAAGGTTTATGCCTAGTCTTATTGTAACTTGTTATGTCATATTTGGTTGATACCATGGGGAGGCCCACTCTTGGGGAGAAGGAATGAATCTGGGGGAGAGGGGAGGGAGGGGAACTGGGAGGAGTGGAGGGAGGGGAAACAGTGATCAGGATGTATTTTATGAGAGGATAATAATAATAATAATAATAATAATAATAATAATAATAATAAGCTGAGAGAACCTCTCAGATGCAATGAAGCTGAGCTGCAAAGAAGACTCCGAGACCAGACCAGCTGCCTGGAAGAAGAA
>CABHPR010139576.1:0-35235 GCA_902168415.1 Peromyscus melanophrys
TCCCATTCAGTGACATGTGCCCTACAGCAAATACAGTCCATGTTTAATATCAAAAGATAGTTTAAAGTCACAAAAATAGTGACTGCTGAAAACTGCGACGGCATAATGCCTCAGGTGCTAACATGAACGTGCAGAGAGCATGGGACAGGGTTGTCCCGTTCTCCGCCTGCTCTCAAATGGATGTGGAATTGAGTGCAAGGCTCTATTCTAATTGCAAATGATTTTAAGGACAAGGACAGTTGGTGAAAGGAGTAATGAAGCAAATGATTTAAACAAAAAGATCTAAGATTTAGATACTGCTATATACCATATGCCACTTATAAATGCTTCCCAACTACTGTGTAATAAAGAAGGTCTACTAGGTTCAGTGATGTTCTTAAAACTGAGTTGTGGAAACAAGGCATTGCCACAGGGCTTCATCTAGTCTAGCCAAAGTCTGCATTGTTGGATTCCATGCCTTCAGAGACAATCTCCATTAACAAATTTGAGGAGTCAGATTCAACCTAAGAGATAGTTCACAGAAAAGGTAAGTGAGATAATACTTCTTCATGATGTGATAGGACAGAGCACAGGGATGCAGAAGGGTGGATATCATACCTATGAAGATTCTGGAAATGATACTTATAGCAACCTCACTTTCCAGAAAGAACCTAGAAATGCTGGCTATTTGAGCAATGCTCATATGAGAACAGAAGGTAGATTCTATTGCTTTGACTTTATATGATCTAAGCCAAATAACTTTATTTGCATCTTTATTAACAAAGTGAAAATACCGAGCTTAAGTCAATGATGCTTGGGGGCGTCTATCCTGAATATTCTAAAAGAGTTTTCAGAATACAGTGTAACTATCTGCCAGTTATTCATATTCTCTTTGGATAAAATTATATCCCAGAGAGCTCTAAGTAAAGGAAAGACAATATAAAAGATGATTTTAGTCAACAGATGTTACAGTAAATACTAAGACAGTGACTATTCAAGCCTATGAATAATAAAACCACGTGGCCTTTCTCATGTGCCTCCTGGGGAATAGGAGAGGCTGAATTTCACAAACAGAAAGCAAAAGTTGAGCTTCCCCAAGTATGGTGTCACTTGCCAGAACAAATCATGCATCTGAAAAAAATGTAGAATGATATTTTTAAAAAAATATGTTTTTCATATTTGGTGAATTGAGACTTTTTCTTCATTTATTATTGACATTCTCTTCTAGATTTACTGAAGAACTTTAAGAATCAACTTCTTAACAAAATTCTCCTAAAATAAAACCTAGAAAATAGAAATGTCACAACATGGCAGATTCTGATTAATCAACATTCCCAAATCACTGGTGGATAGTACATCTCTACCCAAATATCCACATCCAGAACATCTGATGTCACATTCTTGAAGAAGTCAGAAATGTGGGATGTTTTTACTCAACATGCACAAAAATATGTATTTTGCATCATGAACCTATTTAAAATAATAAAACAGGTTTTCACTGTATCTGTATTTCTGTATTCCGTATTTGTTATTTTGTAGCAAGCAGACAGCATTCTTATCAAGGAACATTATTTTTCAACAACAGTACTGAGAAAGCTTTTTCTCTGGTGGAATGGTAACCACACAGTCTTAATCACTACAGAGACTGTATTTTTATAACGCCTATTGATCCATAAGAAAAGAGCACTCCTTATCACGAGACACGTCGTGACAGCAAGTGTTTTGCATATGTAACTGAAGGTACTGTGGACTCTGTGTCAAACCGTTAAACACGCTGTATACAATCTGTATATATACTATATATAATGGTATATATCTTGTGGAAGACACAGTAATATAGTTCTGTGTACTGTTCTTGTAACATTAGACCTTTTTAATAAATAATTCCGTTTTTATTGACTTTTATCTTCTCTCCTGTCAACTCCATGAATGTCAATATGTCAGGCAGGCCACAGAATGGTTGTCTGTAATGATGGCTTTGTGTGGAAAATATTGCTTTTTAAAGCTTTACATGCTATTATTTTGGGTTCAAAAATCTCCATGAGGTCTGAGGAGATGGTTCAGCAGGTAAAGGTGCCTGCCACAAAGCCTAAAGGACTCCTTCATGTTGCCCTAACCTGCACACACACCTACACCAACCAATCAACCAATCAATCAATAAATAATTGAGTGAGTGAGTGAGTAATAAAATGTGATTTTAAAAATCTCCATAGATACCCTAACCCCGACTTGAACATCTATAGCTGTGTCAAAGACAAAAACAAAAAACAAGTAGAAATGGGTTAAAATCAGGGTCAAACTCAGGAGCAGTTCCTTCTCAAGACAGCAGACTCTATGGAATCATGTGGGTAGAGTGCATGCTAAAGGCATACTTTGGCTTCTTTGGTAGCAACAGTCAGTCACACTCTGTCCTGGGTACGATTGCCACCAGTATTGATGTGCTCTTTCATGTGTTCTTAGCACCATTCCCTCATCTCTACTTTACCAACAATCGTAGAGTTGTTTACTTTCAGACATTTCTCTGCTATCTAACTCTAGGCTCATGCAGAGGAGAGTATATAATATCCACTTTGAGATTTCTCTCTCTCTTAACGGGGCCTAGCATAATACAGATTATATAACAATTACATAATAGTAAATTAGATAAAGGTAAAATTACCTTAAGATTGCTTGGAGAACAGGCTTCCCACATCTGTATGATTGTCAACTCACCTGAGACCCTACATCCCTGTGTACCCATTCAGTGGCTCACAGATGAGACAAACTATTTTAAAACATTTTCAAACACAGAATAGTACAAGATAACTAAGGGGGCTTCAGCAATATTTAGTAATTTTATGTATGGATTTTCTCTTTGACCTAACAGTAGTGACTAGAGCAAAGAGGAGGAGGAAGTGGAGGAGGGGGGAGGGAGGAGGAAAGAAATACAGAAAAAATAATAGAATCCCAAAAGTAAACGTTTAAGGATGTAGCACAGTAGAGTGTTTGCCTAATGTGCACAAGACCTTGAGTTTGATCCCAGCATAAAGACAGTGGGAGAAACAAGAATGATTATCAGGTGTTGGAGCTACTGGGTAAAATGCTAATGAAAACTGCAACATCTGAATCCACTGGTGGTGACATCACTGAAAGAGACACCGAGACAGGAGATCCATCAGGAGAGAAGAGGAGAGGGGGCAGGGGGAGGGGAGGACATAAACAATCCCTCTAATATCTCTTAAAATTCAGCATGAATCTGATCAACCTTTTGTAGCTAGAGTTTTCCTACCGGGCCCACAGTCAGGACAAATCTCTCTCACCCGCCATTCCCACAGCCGCTCAGACCCAACCAAGTAAACACAGAGACTTATATTGCTTACAAACTGTATGGCCGTGGCAGGCTTCTTGCTAACTGTTCTTATATCTTAAATTAATCCATTTCTATAAATCTATACCTTGCCACATGGCTTGTGGCTTACCGGCATCTTCACATGCTGTTTGTCATGGTGGCGGCTGGCAGTGTCTCCTCAGCCTTCCACTTCCCAGAATTCTCTCCTCCTTGTCCCGCCTATACTTCTTCCTGCCTGACCACTGGCCAATCAGTGTTTTATTTATTGACCAATAAACAACATGTTTGACATACAGACCATCCCACAGCAACCTTTCTCATTTCTATTTTGCAAGAAATGCTGGAGGAAATTGTTTTAATTAAATAATGTCACAAGACTGGAACCAGACTGAACCACAATGTGAGATATTCAACAATACAATAATAGATCCACTTTCTTCCACAAATAAGTGTCACACAGAGGTAAAATGGGAAGTAATGCGCAGTAGATTAAAGAGTGACATCTGCTGAAAACGGTACGGGGACTTCTTAGGGTTCTGATTCAAACAGACTGAGCCTAAGAAGGGAGCCATTGAGAATATGGGAGAATTTTGAATATGAGCAAAGTATTAAAGAGAGAGGAAGAAATAACAATATCACCAACAATTTTTAAGTATTTATCAGTTAGAGATATACTGAAGTATGTGTGGGTTAAATGATATAATTCTGAAATTTTCCTCAAGATAATCAAGTAAATTAAACCAACTTTGGAGTGAAATATATGAAAGAGTAAGAGAAAGTTTATAATTGCTGAAGATGAGTGATGAAGTTAGAACATGTATTGTTCTATTTTATTAGTGTGTGATTAGTATTTGTACATAGTACGAAGTTGAAAGGCCTCTGCTTTCAAGTGTAATAGGAACCACCTGTGAAATACCAGCAAATTGGTGGGGAACAGAGATATCTGGGAAACATCACCAAACCCTGGTGGGGAACAGAGATCTCTGGGAAACACCAGCAAACCCTGGTGGGGAACAGGGATCTCTGGAAAACACCATCAAATTTTGGTGGGGACAGAGATCTCCATGCTTCAGCCTTCAGTGACTTGGCAAACTGCCAGACCCTGTCTACAGATAACCTTTTATGAAAAAAAAAAAAAAAAAAAACTTAAACCAAATACAACTGATCTGAATCTTCTATGTGTTGAATTTTCTAAAAAAAGAAAATGAATTTTTCTCCTCAGAGAAATGTCATAGCATGCCACCTTGATGGTTTCTATTCTGTTTTCTGGTTATTATATGATGGTGATAATATCCACTTTGTCTTTGTAATACATATAATTAATGACTCATAGCCATGCACAAATACATTTTTGTATCATATTACATTAATGATGGATCAAAACAAAAATTCACAAGACAGATATTTTCTCTCACCACAGAAAACTGACCCTGCAATTTTTAATAATCAGTCACTATGAAAGAAGTCCATAGGCCACATTGTATCAACAGTGACTAGGCCTCATATACACTTAAAAACATCTGGAGATGGGATGAGTGCGGTGATTCCGAAGGTAGGTAAATGTGCTGTGGCACACCAGACAAGGTTCCTTTCATCCCCAGAACCCGTGACAAAAGGAGAGAGCCAGTTCTTGCACTCCTTCCTCTATGTGTGCTCCCCACAAAATAAATACATAAATACACAAATGAAGAATTACCTTGTGCAGAAGGGAAAGTTTTTCAAAAACATTCAAAAATGGCCAAATTCTTATGTTGTTTTCTCAATTTGAATAAACTCATACACGTTACTAAAAAAAAAAAATTAAAACTAGGGAGAAAAAAACATCTATATCTGCTCACACATCTGGAGCTCTGTTGGTGACCTCTGCTCATACATCTGGAGCTCTGTCGGTGACCTCTGTGGCAAGTTGCACATTCACCTCTCATGGGAGCTGATCCTTGTTTGAAAGAAGAGATCACAGTAACATAGAAGTAATCCTGCAGCAGCCATTTCCAATGTGACAGAAATTGGCTCCCTACACCTGCTTCCCAAGCCCTAGGAACATAGCTGAACCATATCATAGCTCCGCACAGACTGAGGTGTGAAACATTCTCTCTAATGGAATGGAGTGTGTCAAATATGTGTCCATCCTCTTGCACCCAAGGGTTTACTTTCTACAGAGCTGCTCAAAGGCAAATTATTTCTGGGCATTCTAGGGTCAAGGAAGAGCATTCTGAGGATGAAGTCTTTGAGTTCATGATGACAATTTGAGACAGAAAGATAAAATAAACACTTCTGATAAGATAAAAAACTTATCTTCACACTCCCTGGGTCTCATCTGCTTCCTAGACCATAAGAAGATGCTGATTCATCCCCTGCTGCCACCAAACCATTGAGTCCCCTTGAAGTTCATAGAACTCTATTGCCTGGGCTAAGCAACAGCATGACATGGAGCTCCAAGCATTGCACTGTGCCTGTCTCTCTATAATCTGTCATGCTCTCAGGCTAGTCATGCTTTCAGTCATCATGCCACAGTCTAAAGCAAGCCTGTCTATCTAAGCAGCTCCTAGAAGTATGGGATGATGCCAAAGTTCACAAAGGCAGTTGCTTGCTAGGTAAATATTGAAGATGAATAGAGTCACAAAGATAAGAGGGCCCCCTCGCTTTGTCCAAATATCTTACCTTCTCCACAATGTGCTACCTAGTCTGCAGATACACTTGGCAGAGGCAGGTCCATGCAATCTCAGCAGAAAGTGAGAAGACTATCTTAACTTTCCCATTCTTTCCTTTACTCACCCTGCCCTGAGACCTCTCCAAAATCCATTGGCTAGAGAACTGTGGTGGTATTGTGTTCCCCAAAATATTGTGTACCTTAATAAACTTATCTGGGGTCAGAGAACAGGACAGCCACAATATTAAACATAGAGGTTAGGCAGTGGTAGCATACGCCTTTAATTCTAGCATTCCAGAGGCAGAAATTCATGTGTTCAAGGATACACCCAAGCATGGTGACCCACGCCTTTAATCCCAGAAAGCACGCCTTCAATCCCAGGGAGTGGTGGTAGAAAGCAGAAAGGTATATAAGGCGTGAGCACCAGAAACTAGAGGTATTTGCCCTGGAGAGGCATTTGACCTGGAGAAGCATGTGGCTGTTTAAGCTTTCAGGCTTCTAGCAGCAGTTCAGCTGAGACCCATTCTGGATGAGGGCTCGGGGCATCCAGTCTGAGGAAACAAGACCAGCCGAGAAGTTGGCCAGGTGAGGTTAGCTGTGGTTTGTTCTGTCTCTCTGACCTTCCAGTGTTCACCTCAATACCTGGCCTCGGGTTTGATTTTATTAATAAGACTCTCTAAGACTCATGCTACAGAGAACTGGCCTGAATCAGTCTCCAGTACACTTTGAAGGTATCCATGGCCTTTTGGAGAAATGGTTGTTTTGATGACTGACAAAAAAATTACATAAAACAAAACTGTATCATCCAGTAGTGCCAGGAATCAAGGATGGTGAATAAACAGAGACTTGATGGAAGATCTGTCTTGAATTTGTCTCCAATGGCATATGGCAAATAAATAAGAAGTTTGGAAAATCATCATTTTAAACCCCTAATGAAATATTGATTCTGGCAATATTTATCAATGGTTGCTAAGAAAAATCATTACAAGAATGATGAAGAATCTGAGTCTGGATTGCAACTAGAACCTACTTATTAATTTTAGCAACACTAAAAATGGGTCAATCCTCCATTATTGACAACCTGAGGTAATACAGTATGAAGTATATAATACTACTGTAAGCTATAATTAAATACTACTGTATGCACTGATAATTAAAAATAAACCTGTGTCCTAAGTTTAGCCAACCTCTATTAGTTGCACATGATGTGCACCAAAATACACAGGAAACAGAAAATACACTATGTGAGACCATGAGGGATTAATTAGCTATGACAGTACCCACTTTATAGTAGTATGGAGGGGGCAGAACACAGCAGAGGCTCCTCTTTAATAAGAACTTTAGAAAAAATGTAAAATACAAATACCTTGATTGAATTTTAGCTCAAAATTTAAAAAAAAAAAAATTTTAGATGACCAGGATAAATGATTATGTTCATGCTAAAGTAATTGTTTTAGGTATAAAAGGGGTCTGCACTGGGTTTGGGGTTTTGTTTTTTCTGTTTTTATTGATTCTTTTCAGATTTCACATCATGAATCCTGATGTCACTCATTCTCCCCATCTACCCTCCATCCTTGCAAACCCCCCCCCATTTAAAAGAAAAACTAAAAACCAAACAAACAAATAAAAAAAAAAAAAAGAATCTCACTGCAGAAGCTGTAGTGGGGCTGGTTGAGTTACATCATTAACCCTTTCTCCTCCCATCTTCACTTGCAAGCAAGCATTCGTTGCCACGAGTCATTGGTCTGGCTCGAGGCCTCTGGGGTCTGCTACACCATGGATAACGGGCTCTCATCGGGGCTCCTCTTGTACATCCTCTTGTTGTCCCCTGTCATGGAGATCCTGCAGTTTTGGATCTATAGGTCGGTCCCCTTCACATGCTCCAATAGTTCATAGATGAGGTGGAGGTTGAGGTGGGCCTATTCATAGCCTGGTTCTGGGCCTGGGTGGTAGCTTGGCTGGTCAGCCTTCCAGCTTTCCCCCGTTGTCACCACCCAGGTGAGCTCTCCAGCACAGCCTCGGCCAGCCATCGGTCCGGCTCAGCCACACTTACACCGCTAGGGCCAGCTCCACTGCCTTGCCCAGGAAAGGGCCCTCTTTCTCTTCATTGCTGCACAGGGTGTTGGCGGGCAGGCTCACCTAAGTCCCCTACAACAGGGTTAGCTGTAGTATGCTGCAGCTGGTGAGGGGCAGGGCTAGTTCTCCCACTCCTGTGACCTAGGTGCCAGCCCTATCACCTGCTGCAGGTAGCAAGGAGTGAGAGGGGGAGGATTCTTTCCCTGCCCATGCCACCACATGGCAGAAAATGGGGTGGGGCACAGGGTCAGCTCCGTTTTCCTCATGCCCTCAGGGCGGCTCACTTGCACCACGGCCAACAGGGTCAACTCCAATGTACCTCCCTGGTGAGACAGAGTGCCTGCTCTCCCATGTGCTGCAGCCCGTGAGGGACAAGGCTAGATCTCCAACTCTTCTGATCCAGGTGCCAGCAGCTTACAAACAGGCCTTATGTCTACACCCATGTGCTTAGCTGTAGAGTTTTCTTCGTCCTCACAGGCTGAAGATTAAATGAAACAATCCTTTCCGCACTCAGGATCTCACAAAGGTAACAAGAAGTGTTATTCTACACCATTAGCATCACTAACAAGGGTATCTCTCACAAAATCTCTACAGTCATTAAAAAACATTTACATTATGCCGAGTTTGCTAATTTCCACTGGGATTTGTCCCTAATTATATTAACACAGTACTTCAGCTATAATTTGAACATAGTGACAATGCAGAGGCCAGCTTAAATCATTTTTCATTATTTCTTAATGACGTTAATCCCTTTTCCCATTTAATACTTCTGACCATGAATTTCAAGCCCTTCACACCATTTGCAGAGGACCACATTGACCCCACAGGAGTGGATTTACCTCACATACAGTACCACCAAGAATAAAACTTCCCCTGCCTTTTCCTTCTGCCTTCATTCACACTAGCTTGCATATTTTATTGTTCAACTATTATTATTGATTTGAGGACTGATTCATAATAAATCAATACCTGAGTTTGGTGATATTATAACTATGTAAGTGATTTTAAGAATGGCTTCTTTGTGAAGCTGGAGAGATGGCTCAGACATTAAGAATTCTTTGTTGCTTCTGCAGAGGATCAGAATTAGTTCTTACCAACAGGAGCAGGGAGCTCACACCACCTGTAACTCCAGCTCCTGGGGATCTGACACTCTCTTCTTGACCTCAAAAGTACCTGCACTGACACACACACACACACACCATGTACACAATTTGTATACACACACACACACACATATACACACACTCACATCATACACACACATACTTAAAATAAATCCTTAAAATAATTGCTTCCTTAATGTTTGAGGATAACATTCTGTGTGTATTCTTTTTGCCAATTCAATGTTTGTTTAAAAAAAAGCTGTGCTTACAATATATTCAAAGGAACCTAAGTCAGCACACAACAGAGACACCTGCACATCCGGGCTTCCTGCCACACTGTTCCCAATAGTGAGATTATGGACAGCCTAGGTGGTGGTCACCAGGGAGCTGGATGAAGAAAATGTGGCATAGATGCACTATGAAGTTTTATTTGGCCATAAACAACAATGGGAGTATGTTGTTGGCAAGAAAATGGATGGAATAGAGATTATATTAAGCAAAATCATCCAAATTCAGAAAGACTACACTCCATGTCTTTCTCTCAGATGTGGAGCCCAGATTTTATGTGGAAACACAAATTCATACACAAATGTAACTTGAAAGTCAAGACTATCTACCTAAGAAAAGGAAGTGGACCAGTAGAAGAGGAGGGAAGAGAAAGGGCAGAGAATAGGAAGGTAAATGTGCTCAAAGTGCATGATACACGGGAATACAAACTCTTTATGGACCATAACTATGTAAAATGACTATTTTCCAATAGAACGTCTTTAAAAGCTGTTCTTGAGCTATGTATATTTAGGGCAGACACCTATAATCCCAGAACTTGAGTCATGGAAGCAGAAATATACCAGAAGTACCCAGCCTCAGTTACATAGTTGAAAACAGCCTGTGTTACATGAGACCTTGTCTTTAAAAACTAAGGCTGTTCTCTCTTTTCCCTATTACTTTATTTATTAATTACACAACTTTATATTAAACAAATATTCTGTTTTATTAATATGGAAATTTTACTCAAAATTAAGATTTTTTTTTTACCTCAAAAGCACTCTGGCTGCTCCGTTGGCCGTTGTTTTTGTATAGTAAAGGTAGAGACAACGCACATGAAAAATGGGACCCTTGCTTCTAGTCAGTGATAAGCCACAGGGAAGGATTCATCTAGAAGATAAAGAGCATAAATCCATATGTTAATTATTGGGTAGACGATTCAAATACAGAAAAAAAAGTTGCAAAAAACAAATGGAGTAGAAAACTTAGATATTCGGTCTCAGCATGACTTAATCTTCTTAGTAGCCATTTGCATGAAAGTAGCTATAGCACGAATCTTAAAATGTCATTTATTAATAAGAACAAACCCGGAGCCAGGTACTGGGGTGAACGCTGGAAGATCAGAGAAGCAGAACAAGCCACAGCTTCCTCGCCTCGTCAATTCCTCAGCTGATTCTGTTTCCTCAGACTGGAAGCCTCTGTGTCCTCATCCAAATGGATCTCAGGTGGACTGCTGCTAAAAGCTGAAAAGCTTAACCAGGCTGGTTCCTGGTTTTCAGGCCTTTTATACCTTTCTGCTTCCTGTCATCACTTTCTGGGATTAAAGGCTCTTGTTACCACGCCTGGCTGTTTCCATGAGGCCTTGAACTCACTGAGATCCAGACGGATCTCTGCCTCTGGAATGCTAGGATTAAAGGCATGTGCTACCACTGCCTAGCCTCTATGTTTAATATTATGGCTGTTCTGTTCTCTGACTCCAGATAAGTTTATTAAGGTGCACAATATTTTGGGGAACACAATATCACCACAAGTAGCTATGCAAAACCCTGACATTCACTGAACTTAAACCGAGGGAAACACACACACACACACACACACACACACACACACACACACACACACATACACAAAATCGGCCTTCTATGGAGCTTACACCAAAACCACAAACTCTAGCATGAACAGAATTAATGGAAGGCCTGACCTGTTAAGTTTTGTCCTGATGTATGTGGTAGCATTTAATATCTACTGATGAGATAAAGGAGGGTAGGCTCTGGTGCCAACAAGCCTAACTGCCATTGTGTCGGGTGTGTCTCACAGATCAACCGTGGCCTGTTTTGTCTCATATTCATTCCAGCCTCCAAGTTTAGGGAGTAAGCTGCCTCTGGAAGATTACTTGTCATGTTACAGAGGGACGTGAAGAAAGGACAAAGTACTCCACGGGCCTTAAAGTGTCCACAGAAAGAGCACATGTCCCTACTTCACAGTTGATCTCTAGCGGTGTCTGCACACTCCTGAGTCCAACAAGATCAAGTATAAATCCTACTCATAGAGGAAGAGGAAAGAAAATGAAATACTTGACTTTTACCTCATGATTAAGTCCTTCCAAACAGTGTACACACTGTTAGAATTCTGCCCTCAGTCCAGCTGCATGACTGCGCATGCGCAGTTCAGGAGTTAAGCAAAGGGTCTTACGTCTTACGTCATCAGTGTGTGCTCGTGACTACTGAGCCCTGCGTGGTCACGCAATCAGCACACACGTGGTGTAGCTCCATAAGCCTGCCTGCGCATGTTTACCGGGAACCCTTAAAAAGCCGAGCAAAGACACCCCTCTCTCTCTGTTCTGTTTCCTCTTCACCCACCATCTTTCAATCTCTACACGTGCTCGTTCCCAGGCCTGGTTCCCTTGTCCTGGCTACTGGGGAGGCAGAATATAGTGAGTGAGGTCAGCGTCAGACCCCAACCTATCTTCCCTATGAATGGCTCCTGCAGACCGCAAAATCACTTTTTCTGGAAAGGAAACACATCCCTGAAAAGAGGATTTCACTTGCTTTATCCCATGTAATCCCTATAAGAACTCTGTCCTGTGAGCCTCACTGCTGTCATTAAACAGACGACATGAGTAAGACTAAGGTAAAAGAAGTCAATTGACCGCAGCAGAGATTTACACACCTGCCAGTCAGCTTTCTGGGATGTCTGTCACCTATCCTGGCCTCAGACTCATCAGGTCATCCATGAGAGATTAACTTTTTTGGCACCAACTTTGTCATGTTCATTATTCATTGTCCCTTCCTACTGGTGCCTACAGTATGAGCATCACTCAAGAGACAGATTTGATGTCGGGTACTCAGGAGACTTCCTCCCTTTGCCTCTTCATACTGAATTAGGTGTGCTTCCTCCCTCTCTGATCTCCCTCCACATGCTGACTCTCTTCAACCCAGGGACAAGATCTTGACTTTATGTCCTCAGAGATTAGCATCATGTTTTCACTGGCCTCACCATCCATACAGAAAACAAATAAGCACTTGAACTGTGCTTGTAGATCCAAATTTGGCCAAGAACAACTTAAAGCAGTATATTCAGTCAGATAGGTTACAAAGACATTTGGAGCCAAACCCGGAGACAATTTGGTCTTCTGCGGACACAGTTACGACCTACTCTTGTCATCCAGAGGCTTCAGTTGTCTTGGTTGTTAAATACAGGGATAAAAACCAGATGATCTTGGAGTCTCTTAATTTGGCACACTGGGTCCTGGGGGCAACTCTTCTCAGCCATGAAAACCTACCAGGATATCCACCTGTCAGCTTTTGCCATCTCAACTAACAAGACTCACTAATCAGGTGAACCAAAGCAGCTCTCTCCGGCATCACTCCCCTGTGTCCATCAGCTGCTTGGTTTTACTAATTCACCACTCTCTCTCAATACATACACACACACACACACACACACGCACACACACACACACACACACACACACACACACACACACACACAATACAAATTCTGAGTTGTATAAATCTGCCGGTCAAAAACTTGATTGGAAACCTGAAAATGAATCCAGGACCATGGTGGAAGACAGATGTCCAGGTCCTGTGGACAGGAGTGACCTGAAAGGTGCTTGTGACTAGAAGACAGGAAAAGTGCACAGTAGCCAGGAAACCCAGGGAGGACAGTGAGGTGAATGCACTGGTCAACTCAACAATATAGTTCATCACTTTATACCAAGAGTTTGCTAGACAGTGAGGACTCAAGGCAACATAATAAGTAGAAATGAAAAACATAGGCTTTGTGTTATCCAAGTTGGTGGCTGATCCATGTCCAGTATACTTGAGGACAATGGTACTTCAAATGTACAGGGGGTAACAAGTGTTTCCAGAGGCATCACTGCCCATAGACCAGATAAACTTAAACCCTGCCTTGTGCCTCAGGCTGATAATGTGACACCCACCCGCTTCTGTCTTCTGTCCATTGGTT
The DNA here is from genome assembly GCA_902168415.1 of Peromyscus melanophrys. Classification (NCBI taxonomy): domain Eukaryota; kingdom Metazoa; phylum Chordata; class Mammalia; order Rodentia; family Cricetidae; genus Peromyscus; species Peromyscus melanophrys. Next base: position 13,373 of record CABHPR010139576.1, read on the forward strand.
TCCTTCCCCATACAAGAAGAAAACTGCAAGCGTCCATGTAAAGCTAGCTGCTTGGAGTCCTTCACCAGCCTGGCCCAGTACTTCACCATCTTCCCTTCTAACCCAGCATTCTAAACTGTACACTGAGCATGTACTGCTAACCCCCAAATTACTCTCCAGGTGCCATGGTCTACAGGTTCTGAGACTGTTCCTGCCCCAGGAACTTTGTCCCAAATACAGACCAGTAGGCATCCAAAATGGCCAGGAGGCTGCCACTGGCCAGAGGTATTAAAAAGACATGAAGAGCGAGAGGTACCACAACACTACGCAGAAAAGCAGGGCAGTGTTGAGGTCTGCACAGGCTGTGCACAGGGCGGTGTTGAGATCTGTGCACAGGGCAGTGTTGAGATCTGCACAGGCTGTGCATGCAGCAGCTTCTCCTTGAACACATATCATGCTAGTAAAAGTTGGTAGATTCAACTTTTAACCATTTATCTGTCATGATCACTTGGCACCCCTGTCTGTGGATACATATTCCAAATATTAGAGCTAAAATGAAAGATTTATTATTTTTTTTACTAACTAACTCCCATGTTGAATTCAATTAATGGTTTTCTTGCTCTGTCGAGAGAATGATCTTCAATCCTTTAAATGTTTTATAAGAACTTCAGTTCTCCAGTGCAGCGGAGACCCCACTCACTACACAAAGACCTTCAGAGGCTACCTTCTCATAACATGTTAGCGAGTTAGTAGAAGTTCCTACCCCCATTTTCTACCCTCATGACAGACTAAATCTTGACAAGAGTCCCCCTTCTCGGTTCTTCGCCTTTGGTTCTTCCCTTCCGATACCTGCTGCTCCCGGATCCTACTTTAGCCAGAAGCCAACACCAGCCCTACGCTCTGGTGTTATTATTTCCCTCTTGCTGCTGTTGGTGTTTCTCCTTTCTTGATCTCCTAACTCAGGAATGATAAAGTAGCAAAATTCAGTAACAGAAGGAATTAAAATGTTACAAAATCAGCAAGTTCTCAGTAGTGAGCTTGCACAACTGGAGGGTTGCGTTCTCAATAAGGGCCCAAGTTGCGGAGTCAGAACAATAGAACAACACCAAGAAGGCAAGGAGTCTTCACTTTACAGTGACTGGAGAAAGGAGGCAGCTAGAGAGATGCAGGATGACACGGGTGGGCTCTGAAAACACTGAAAGCACTTCCACGCCCTCTTGTCATTGAAAATGAGCTTTATGGTTCAACTACAAGAACTCACTGCAGCATAAGCTTCTCAGATGTTAACAGCTATTTCAGGGTGGAGAAAGTGAGTGTGTTCCTAAGATGCTTCATGATGATGCTTGTAATTCCTAACTGCACAACCCATTTGATGCAAAAACATGACTGATAAGCAGAGATGTCTGTGATTGTTACGACTTCCTGTTTCTTTTCACCTACACGCTTCCTGGGGGAGTTAGGGGCTTCGGTTCAGTCTGGCATGCAGGAATAAGCACACTTTGCTTTGCAACACTAAAAGTGTATTGCTGGTGTAACTTTTTAATCAAAACTTCTTTCCTAAGTCATTTTTAGGCACAAATTAAACAGCTCTAGATAATGGGCCCATTTCAACCTTAGATTGTCTTTTGGAGACCTAGTGAAATGAGATGGAAGGCTCAACCCTGGCTCTCAAGCATCACTAGGTAAATGAAGTAGGATCAGACAATGGGGAGGTGAGCACAAGGCTTCACAGCAGGGGTGGGTTAGGGAATTCTGCCCATAGAGAGTCCAACTCAATTTTTAAAAATCAATTTGCAGATAAATTCTGTGTCAGAGGCTTGGGGATCCTACGGATATTCATTAAACCCTTTTCCTAAGGAGGATAGCATAAGACTGTAGCTGAGTTCTTTAAAGAATAGAACTTTCAAAAGAAAAGTAAATTTTGCTTTTATTTTTTGAAATCAGTTTTACTGAGACCTGCTGACTTGATTTTTACTTGCTGCTGAGATGTCAAGCTTTGAAAGCTCCTAAGTGGTCAAAGTGAACATCTGTGGTGATCTCAATTCCAGGCACATCCCCAGCCTCCCATTCCATTTTAAGGAGGAAAAAATCTTCATAAGCTTTAAGCTGACAGTGACAACAGCTACATCTTGGCCATGAAGCCAAGCTACTGAGCAGAATAGTAAGTGTTGGGGCTCAACCTACCTTAAGGTGGTGACTCTTGGTTCATAATGAATTCAATTAGACCAGATTCATTTTCATCATTAAATTATTTTGATGGGAGTCCCAGTATCCTCTAAGGAAAGAGCCAGCCTTGGCTATAACTCACAGAAGGAATGTCCTTGTTTAGTGAGTCAAGGAAGAAGCCAGGTCTTAATGAACCTGAAGCATTAACACCTTGTGTATTGTTTGCCTCCACGCCATCAGATCCTGGGCAAATGAATTCCATTATTCCTAAATCATGCTTGACAAATGGATATCAAATTTTCTTCAAGTATGCCACATGGCAACTTGCTGTCACAAGGATTTTAAGCAAGCATGCATAAAATAGAGATGAAAGAACACCCCATGGCCATTGTAAGAGATGATTGACCTCCAAGAAAGCTGAAGTATATTAATATTTTGCTTACATGAGCTTCATGCACACAACTGAAGCTTTCCAATATACCAAATGTGCCAGTGTTACCAGAACTGAGGGCACCTGTGACTTTATCGAGTATTCGCTGAGCACACATAAGCAACACATTCTCTGTGACTCATGTTGGAGGACAAAGAGGACACAACCCTGCTGACAACCAACATCAAGAATCAGGTGCACAAAGTGTGTGACAAAGCAAAGTACACAGTATTTCCTAAGTCCTCTGTAAGTCAGATGAAGTAATACGAATTTTAAAAATATCATCCACACACCTATGCCTACATCCTAGCTACATATACATACCCACAGGTACAACCAAGCCCATTTCAAATACAGCCAGCATGTGTAATCTACCAGACACTTGTTAAAGTACTGAAAGAAAATGGCTATTGTAATCTTCCCATCATTCCAGACTGGTATTCTTCATAATACTCCACAGAAGAAGAAGTTGAATGACTCACTCACAGTCATACTGCTAGGAATGGTAAACGAACCCAGGATCAGCCCTCCACCAATTTCAGAGCTCTCTTCATGCATCTTATAAAACTATGTTAGAATAATCTGTTTCATTAAAATTAGATATTTATGGCTCACCAATTTTCCAGGGGTTTAAAAAAATGTGTAATACTCAAACCTGTGAGAACTGAAAACATGACCTCTCTGATAACCTGGCTCTTCTGGAGCATTTGGAGCATGATGTATCCATCCCACTCACTGTCATACTCCTAGTCATGCAAACAGGGCGCTATGTCCTCCTAACCCTCTACGAGTCCTGACAGGTCCTGGCAACAGGACCACGTTTTACTGTATTTTGAACAAAATCTTGTGCTTATCATTACAGCACAGCAATTTATGAAACAGGAGCTATAGAAAGTCAAGTCATTGAATGCTCCTGTTACTCAAATGACGCTCAGAAGTAAATGTCGGCTTTTGAGACAGGGGACTTTGTACCTTTTTCTTAGCTTGTCCCTATGACAGTCTAAACATAAAACATGTTAACTTTTTTGTTTTGTTTTGTTTTAATGAATAGACAAGCAACCAGTGGTGTAAGTTCCTTGTTGGAAGCTCATGAAAGTTCTGTGAATGAACAAATAATGTTTATGTGGGAAATTCCATAGCCCCCTAGCATGACAATATAATTAAAGATGTTGTAAAATTAACAACAAACATTTATACAAAAATCATGTTTACCAGCCATGGCTTTAAGCCCTTTAACTACATCTGTTCATTTTAATCCCCCAAACAACTTGATGAAGTTACATTTTAATCACACTTATAATTAAATATACATGCTTGTTTTCGGAGTCATTGTGATAGCCCTCATTCGTCTTGTAACATAAGCCTCCACTACAATTCTTGATGTATGGTATAGACTGGGTAAAAAATCAATTTATCAAGTAGTTGTTTTTCTGTGGGATGACACAGTGTAAGAGCAGAGTCACAGTCATAGTGCCTTCTATACCATACCTGGGTGAAAAGTCTGTTGGAATTATAGCTGCCTTATAAAACTTCTGCTTTACTTGAGTGCTTTACTAAAGAACTAAGCTATTTGATTTCTCTCCAAATTACCATCATGATAAGTAATTTATACGTACACTCAAATTACTTATCTATCTATCTATCTATCTATCTATCTATCTATCTATATAAAACCAAAAAGCAAACCTCCCTGTATAACACTCAGCCTTTACTTCCATGGCCCATGATTAGAGTTAATAATTAATTCCAAACCAAGAAAGCCAGATACAAGAAGAAAATCTGTAGGCAAATGAGAGATTCAAAAAGTCAGGAAAGCAGGCTAATTATAATGTGTCTAGAGTTGGGTTGTTGAGCTTAGTAAACATATATCAGTGTCTGAGCTGGTCAACATCAAAATAAAATCTACACAACTGTCTCAACTGCAAATAGAAAGAACACATTAGGATGAGGTCTTAAGATTTACCATGTGTAGAGTTAGGTGAGTTCTTTGTGTGGGAGGCATTGGTTGGTACCCACGTTAAGAAGTCATAGTCCAGATGGATGGAGAGACTGGTCCATCAACTGAAAAGCTATCATGGAGACACTGCTGAATTGATTTGGTGTGTGTGGTCAACAACAGTGAAAAGATAAAGGAAAATAATCAGGATTTAATGAATAGAAATGATTTTTTTAAAAAATGAAGAATTAGGAATCATTTCAGTGAACTACCAGAAATATCAAGTGTCAGGAATTGAGAAATTGGTAAAAATGGGGAACATTGAAGAAATGATAGTTTAAGGCAAAGATGATAAGGTCCAATTTATTCATGGTGAATAGAACAATTTACCTTGAACTTTGCAGAGAACTTGAGGTCCCATCATTGCCCACTAGAGACAACTAGATAATAAGAAAATGGGGTTATGTTAAGATGATCTATGTCAAGGACTTGAAACTTTAAGAAATTTCTCTGTAGTCATATAAGTATTCTCAAGATAACAGGTGCTCTTACTGTGTGAATTGCAATATACAAATGTTCTGATGTACATATGCACTGAATGATCACTGCAGGGAAGCAATTTGACCCACAGTCTCAGACCATTACTTCACAGGAAGAGAACCTGAAACCCACGCATAGACATTTCAGATACACAGTATTAATCCTGTCCTCAGCTGTAGTTCAAGCCTCTATGTTTATCCATCCTACTTATCAATAAAAACCACCATCGTAGTCTTTGCTCCTTTGAATTCCATTTTTTTTAAGATTCTATCTATGAGAAGTCATGTACTACTCGATATTAGCTTATTTTAAGATATTTTGTGATATCTCATGGCTTTGTCTATACTATTACATGTGGCAGGCCCACATATTTTAAGGACTTATACTACTTCACGGTGATATAGATGTACTGATTTTTTTATTTAGACATTTAGATGAATTTTAGCTTGTTTTTGTGTTTCTTACTCTTTGAAAATTTCATACACACATATAATAATCTTGATAATATCCACCCTTCACACTTTCTTTTCAGTTCTCCTAAGACACTACCATGACCACATATTTCTCCAAATTCATGTCCTTCTTTATAAATTTATTTATTCATTCAAATTAGTTGGTTAGCTTTAATTCACCTAGTCCAATTAGTGTTGCCCATACGCACATGGTTATGGGCTTATCCTCTGAGGCAAAAAGTGTCTCTCTCTCCCCATCAACTCACAATTTTCCCCCAACTCCATGATAGAAGTTTTAACTGGTTTTGTTATGCCCAGATCTCGGGGACCCCCAAAAGACCACCACAGAGACCAAATCCCATATGTAAAAACAAAGAGCCTTTATTTTCAAGCTCTGGGGCTTGGTCTGTCTGTCCCATGCAGTGGTGAGAGCAGATAGCCCTGAGCTCAGGTGGGGTGGGGTTTTTGCTATAGCAGAGGTTGGGGTGTGGGGATTTCCAGGGTTCAGGACCCTAATTGGCTGACAATTGTCTAGGGGTATCTTGGTAAGGAGGGGAAATAGGTGTGTACTAGGCTCAAGGACAACTGGCCACCTTATCTAATGGTTGGAATGTTTGGGATGTTAGGTATTTCCCCATCCCTGAGTGGATCCCTGGGTGGTGTCAACTTAAGCATTTTCTTGGATCTGGATGTTCCTGCCAGTAAGTCTGCCACAGAGGCTATGTTTAGGCCCCTAAGCCTATCATGGCAGCTGTGTGGTCAAGCTGTTTTGGAGACCCTCCACATTCCCCCCTTCACAAGTACCAATGATAGGAGTCAATCATGAGTCCTACCTGTCCTAAGAACCATTAGCTAACAGATTTTTCTAGGGCAGCAACTTCTGGATCTATTGTCATTCTTGAGGCCCTGTAGTTCTAATCTTTGAGTACAACAGGTTATAATCTTATATAGTACCTCTTTGGTTCTACACCAAGAAAGTCAAGTAAGTGTCTTATCTTATCACAGAACCATTTCAGTTAATAAATTTATCAATTGACAACTCTGAACCTATTTTTCTGGTATGTCAATGGGCATTATAGTTGGCCATCTTGCCTCTATGCCAAGGAGCTTCCTTTTGACTCAGGATTTCAGACTTTTCTGGACAGGGAACATAGATGATGACATATTCTCTTCTGGAACTGCATCAAGCAGGCATTGGGGCACCATTGTCAGGGCCCCCAAAATGATGAAAGGCTAATCTGTAGTGGGTAGCCATTCTAGCTTTGATCTGGAAGTTTCAACCCCCACTGAGGCTTCGGTAACTGTCACGCCTACAAGGCAGGGCCAAGAGAGGACCCTGAAGAGATCCAGATGCACCAGCTCTCTTGGTTCCTGGACCCTTGATGCTGAAGGTAGACCAAGCAGAGTTCTCCAGAGAACACCGCCAGACTGCACCTTTCCCAGACCCTGTAACCTATCCCTTCATTTGTAAGTTACCCCACAAAATAAACCTCCCTTTTAACTACATGGAGTGGCCTTAATAACTTCACCAATATTTGGCGACCAATGTGGGGCACAAACCCACAACCCTGAGATTAAGAGTCTCATGCTCTACCAACTGAGCTTACTAGTACACAGTGCTTGCTGCATGGACATAACTGACCATTTGAATGTGATTCCTGGGGCCCCAACAACAACAACTCTACCCAATCCAAAATGATGCCATGGAAATCATCATCATACTACACTTCTTGCCAGAATTTCAGACAATCTTACCCATTACTCTAAGACTTGCTGTGGAATCTACAGTTAGTCTAACTGAGATTTAACTATCTGAGCTTTCTCACAGTACCCAACAGAGATACCATCACCCTCTAAACAACAGTAAGCAATTCTAATAAAATGACGCCCCTTCTCCCTAAGGTTTCATATTTCTCAGGGTTATGGATGATGGTCATAGGGTTGGGGGTGCAAGACAATATTAAATTCAGTATTCTCCTTAAGAAAAGAAAAAGTGTCTCAAAAAAAGAGGGAAAAAGAAGAAATGGAATGGATAGGGATAAGATATTATGGTAGATTATTGTATGTACTAGTAAACAAATTTAGTAAAATAATAGCCTTAGATAATTTGCACTGTTATGGATTCTTATATGTTGATACAAATGTAAACCATTTTTATATTCCTGTTTAAGATAATTTGTATATTGATACAAATACAGAACTATATTTGTTATAATGTACATATATTTCTACTCTTATTTGAAATATTTGTATATTGATACAAATGTAAATTTATATCTGTCATACTGTATGTATGTTCTACTTCTGTTGAGGATATTCTATATATTGATATATATTTAAGATTATTGTCATATTGCATATTGCACTATACATTCATACCTCTGTTATAAATATCTTGTGTATTGTCCCAATTTTGAAGTCATCGTCCTTTACTGTACATTATAGACTGTTTACCTTGTTTACATGAAGCCTTAGTCCTTAGGTTATTTCAGTAGGTAAGACTTATAGATTTATAGTCATCTATGCTTGTCATCTCTAATAGTTACATTAGTTAGGTTATCCAGATTTACAGATACATAGGTCGGATGGACAGGTAATCTTCAAATACTTCATAGACCTAGAGAATATGGCATTTAAATAAATTAGAATTCTGTTGATGTGAGACACAATTGCTCCTGGCAGCACCAATTTGATCCTGAGAGAATGTTGGGCTTCTAAGACGTTTCCATTTGGAAGTTTGTCTTCTTGGCACAAAATGGCCTATTGGGCAAAGAACTGCCCTTGCCTTGACTGCTGACAGTACGAATGCAATGCTGTCCTTTCTGGACAAGCGGGACACAAGGAAAGCGACCACTGTACTCTGCCAAGACAGGGTAAGATGGTCTTTCAGAATTCCTGCTTCTGAAAATGGTCTGTCAGATACTCTAGGGCTGTAGCCAATTTGAATGCACCAGCAATGCTGAGAAACATTAGGTGACTATCCAGGCTGCCAGCTGTCTCTGTCTACTCTTCCAAGATTTCCGAAAGTTGCTTGCATCCATCTTCCATTTCTCAGGTACCATTATATTCCTTCTCAGGTCTTTGATGGGATTGAAGACTAGCAGTTATAGTTACAATTTTATATATATAATGTCTTAGATAGAACATATTAAGTATTAGATTCAGGCTCTTTAGGATAGGACACCTTTTGGAATGATCTTTGTAACATGCCATTTACCTATGCTCTAGACTTCTCTGGATTTTAGTATGTGTTTCTTGCTTGATATTGTTCGCATTGGTTGTAGTTCCATCTTATCTAGGTCATTATCCCTCAATACTCCTGAACAATATTTGATAACCATTGCTTTGTATATAGTCTTGTATTAGGTTAGAACCTTCTTATTTAGACAAAAGGGGGAGATGCAGTGGGTAGCCATTCCAGCTTTGATCTGGAAGTTCCAACCCCAGTTGAAGCTTTGGTAACTGTCACGCCTACAAGGCAGGGCCAAGAGAGGACCCTGAAGACCAGAGATCCAGATGCACCGGCTCTCTTGGTTCCTGGACCCTGGACGCTGAAGGTAGACCGAGCAGAGTTCTCCAGAGAACACTGCTGGACTGCACCTTTCCCAGACCCTGTAGCCTATCCCTTCACTTGTAAGTTACCCCACAAAATAAACCTCCCTTTTAACTACATAGAGTGGCCTTAATAATTTCACCAATACTAGTCAAAGGCTGAAAGGCTAGTCAAAGCCTGGGCAATGGGGCATCTCTCAGAAGCATGTGGTTATCTGACCCTGTAAAGACAGGGAACAATCACACTGGCTAGGTCAGTCCTCATCAGCTTTTAGCAAGTCCAGAGCTCATAGTTGTCCAGAACAGTGTAGTCAGCAACTGAAGTTTGGAGGTGTCTGCCAGCCAAGGAGAAATCTGTTGAGACAAACGTAAACTAGGAACAGAAGTTAAATTTTATGAACTTATTTGGAACCCTTAGGCCAATATTCTTAGTAACTGGGTAGAGCAGGAGTCCCAAGACCAGGAGAGAGAATAATATCATTCTTAGGAAGAGACAAGTAGGGAAAATTCAAGCTGTACCTATCTGGAGTCCTTCCAACCTCTGTGAAGTGGATCCAGGTTTTAAGATTTTTTTTTTAATCCTCTGAGGTCTATATGAACTATCTTACAAAATGACATAAAAGTTTTAAATACATTAGTATTACCAATCTGTACTGAAATCCATATCATAGACAAAGCAGGTGATGGGTATCTGTAAAACAGCAGAAGTAGACTCATACCTTTGAGTCCTAACAAGAACTACAGATTTAGGTTAAAAGGATATGTATTTTCCTTCTGTCCAGACAGCCAGGTATAAATTGGACAGAGATTTTTGGCCTGATAGGAAGCACTTCTATGTTTATAGATGACAACTAAAATAAATCTAAAATGTTGAGCTTATGACTGAACAGTAAGTAGTCATTATTTTACCAGCTTATCTAAACTCTATTAAATGTTAAGTTCTGAACTCTTATATCATAGAACAGGAGAGCAATCTGAAATATTTCTCATAATTTAAATCATTTATTTATATTTTTATAACTTGCATTTATATCTTAAATCATTTTTTGAGATCTTTAAAGCTTATAAGTTTTTATATCCTCAGACTTTTGTAGACCCATATTTAAACCTTTATGACTTATTTAAATTTTATATCTTAGAACATTTTTTTAATGAGCTAACAAGCTGGCTATAATAGCTTTGCAGAAGGATCTGGTTGTCTGAAGCTGCCAAGCTGACAAAGTTATAGCTAGCCTAGCCATCAGTACTATCAGAGACCTGAAAAGGATAAATTATATCTAAGACCAAGCAGCTTCCAATTCTATAAATGACAGGAACCAGTCCACACCCTGGTCTCCATAGTGTTGAAGGCACAAGTATCAGAACAACATCATTTTCTTCCACTATCAGGCCCATAAAGCAGAGTTTTTCCCCCCCTCTCTCCTGTGGAATAGGGACATGGAAGACTGATCTTACTTTGTCCAGGCAAAAGGGTGCAATCAATTCCAGTGTCCTGCTGCTTGTCCATAGTCTGGGCCAGGTCCTAGTGGCTAGTGTTGCATTGGGGCATCTTGCCCTGTGGTCAATGTTGCCATAATCCAGGCAGAGACGTTGTGGTGCCTCATACATAATCTTCTTTGGAGACCTTGAGTCACTCCTAAGATCTGGGAGTCTGTCTGATATAATAAGCTTTTAGATCAACATTTTAAATGTCATATTCTGCAGATATCTGAAGTATGAGGGCTGTCCAGGTATATCTGAATAGACAAACTTTGTTTCTAGTTACTTGTTTTAAGCTCAACCCTGAAAACATAGGCAAGGGACTAAGTAAAACTTATCCCTGTAATCAATAACATCAGTACTTAGCATGACTACAATAAAAAAAACTTGATTATTTATGACTATTTACTTACATTTTCTAACAGTCTACAATAAGTAGCCTTAAAAACAACAATTTTGAATTGAAGCTCTTCTAGTATCAAATATGGGTTCAGTAAAGAAACCAAAATGAAATAGTCACATGTTAACGGAAGGGCCATAAGCTCCTCTTAGTATCAATATAAAACATTTATATGACTCAAGTTTATGCAAATAGCTTAAGCTTAACAATCTTAGCAATACAAGGACGCTAGACAACATTCTTAAGCCTGAATGGAGCCTGGGTAAGGAGAAACATTCTCCAAGTCACTAGTTCTCAACTTTCTTAATGCTATTTCATAACTGCAGTTTTGCCATTGTTGAATCTCAATGCAAACATCTGACATGCAGGTGGTCCTAGGCTAAGGTTTTTTTCAACTCCCAAAGGGTCAAGACTCGTGGAGTCAGAAGCTGTTTAAAGCCCTTTGTCAGACTGCTTAGGTCATTGTCTTGCTGCATCACAAGAAATGAACATCCCAGTTTCTGGTTAGTATTTGGTGCTTATGGTTGTGACTCTAATTTTCAGCCTTTTATTTTAAGTCCAAATATTAACAATATACAATATTTTATAAACTTAAAATGTCCCATAGTGCTGTGGATATCACTCTGTATCAATAAAGCACTGATTGGCCGGTAGCCAGACAGGAAGTATAGGCGGGACTAACAGAGAAGAGAAGAGAGGGAACAGGAAGGTGAAAGGGGAGAGACTGCCTGGAGCCGCGGCCAGGACAAGGAAGATGTAAAGTACCGGTAAACCACGAGCCATGTGGCAAAGTAGAGATTAATAGAAATGGGCTAAATATAAGAGTAAGAGCTAGACAATGATAGGCCTGAGCTAATGGCCAAGTAGTTTAAATAATGTAAGCGTCTGTGTGTTTATTTTTTACGTGGGTTCTGGGACTGGCAGGACTTGGGAGCTGGCAGGACCTGGGAGCTGGAGAGAAATTCTCCAGCAACACCATAGTCTTATAAATTTAAATATTTTAAAAATTGTTCTTAAAAAGGTTAAGATCTCCCAAATGTCTTTCTGCAATATCAAAAATAAAATATATCTTTTACCTCAAGAGGGAGAAAACATGGCATTACCAACCACAATCTGTACAAAGTTAAACCAACCTCCAAAGTTCAAATAATCCCAAAGTTCAATATCTAGGATTCATTTACAATCCTTTTGGTTCTTTCACTTAGAGGCTTGGATGATTTCTTTGAATATACATAGCCTGCTCAATTTTGCTGTGGCTGGTGCTTCTGGTGATCATCACCTGGCACTGACATTTTGAAAACTGCTAAGGTCCACCATTGCAGCTGGACTCTCTTTGGAACGTAGTCCTGCCACACATTTGCAAACCTCCGCTGTTCCCTATGATCCTCTCATGTCTTTAAAACCATTATCTGATTACATGAGTAAATCTTAAATTACAAAGTTTAGCTGCCAGATCAAGCATTGAGGTGCAGCTGTAATATTTATCAAATACTTGATTTATTAAACATATGTAGCCATCTATTTAAACTCTCTAGAAGCTTACAGTTGAACACTTAGCAAAAATATAAGTACTTAGGTATAAGTCTCTAAGTTAGCTTTTTGTTAACCTGAATAGATCTTTGTAACCCTTAGTAAAAGATGGCTACCAACCATGCGGCTGCCCATGAGGTCATTAGCCAAGATGGAGGAAATCCATATATATATATATATATATATATATATATATATATATATATATATATATATCTCTATATCCATTTTTAACATAGTTTGCAGATTTTAAATTTGAATTAACTTTTAAATTCAGTATTTGCAGGTATAAGAAACCACAACAAACATAGTTCACATTCCCTGACCTACAATCTTTTATAAGACCCTTCTAACCTTTTATATAACCTCCCATGTACCTGAGCTCAGTCTGTCCAGACATTTATTTCAGACAAATTTCTCTCTTTCTTTTTTAAACATAGAAACTCTTGCCAAAGTCTTTCTTGTGATTTCCCTCAATATTTTAGAACATATTGTAAAGCTACACTATTGTAAACAAGAACAGAAATACATGCATATACCATAACAGAAATAACTCGAAATTTGCATCAACATTATACCAACATGAGCATCTGAAACTAGCAGTGGGTTTTCTTTTTTTTTTTTAACCAATATAACCAACCCTTTTAAATGATGACAAATATTTATAACCTACTGAATCTGAATGATCAATCAGCCCTGGCTACATTATAACACAGCCACTGTAGCTTAACAGCCATAGGCAGTGACACTCCATTCCACCATAGGAGCCAATCCTCTGTCAGGTGTGTTGGGCAGCTCCCAGGGCAGGCCATGGGAGCCCCATCCATTAACATGAGGGAGTAAGGGGACAGCGTACATCATGGGGACAAAAGATTGTTATTAATTCTAGATTCTCAAGTACACGAGAGCAGCAGACTGAAAGTGACTCCATGCCCCAGCAGTTCTCCACCAGCCCCCACCCCTTTCAGGCACTCTCTGAGCTCCTCCAGGCCCCCTCTGACTCTTGCCTATGCTCTACCACAAAGTCTCTACCCTGAGGCTCCCTATACACAGGCTGGCCTTGAACCTGCTGCATCCGGTCCACAGTGCCCATGGCATCCCCCAGCACCTGGCCATTCCAAGTCTTCATGGCTACCACCCATGCTGCACTGCACCCACCATAACAATGAGCGCGCTGCCTGGACCAGCCTCCTGCCAGGCAGAGAACACGGAGGTAATGGGGCAGGAGCATTCTTGGTCTGTCCCATCCCAACCAAAGGGACCCTCTGTCCCTTATGCTGGCCATCCGGCCCCAAAGGCTGACCATGAATAGCTTCCATCAGGAGTCACAGCACACATACAAACCCAGGCATAAAACATGCATGTATGTGGCCACATTTCTCATAAAGTTACACATTCATATAGGTAGGACATTCCAACAGAAAGGCAAACAAAAGTTTTTGGTTTTTTTTTTTAAAGATTTATTTATTTATTATGTATACAGCATGTATCCCTGCAGGCCAGAAGAGGGCACCAGATCTCATTACAGATGGTTGTGAGCCACCATGTGGTTGCTGGGAATTGAACTCAGGACCTCTGGAAGAACAAACAGCCAGTGCTCTTAACCGCTGAGCCATCTCTCCAGCTCGCAAAAGTTTTTAGAACACACAAGACAACAAAACAGCTCTCCTGGTGCCTGGAGACAAAACCAAACCAAAATGACACTGGCCGCATACTGGTCCTATGGGAGTGACCCATATTGTCTATACAAATCAAATTCAAATACCTGCAGGTACTTACAAATTCTGGACATTTACAAAAGTGTTGGAATTCCTGGCCACTCCCCCAGCTACATGACCATACATGTGCAGTTCAGTAGCCAAGCAAGGGGCCTTAGGTCTTACATGCGTGCAACATGTCACGAAATCCATGCGCATGTGTGATGTAGCTCCATAAGCCCACATGTGCATGTGCAGTGGAATCCATAAGCAGCAGGACACAGACTCCTTCCCCTTCTTTTTCTCTTCCCCCTCCCCACTCTGTACATGTATTCCATAGGCCTGGTCACGTTCTCTTCTGTCCCTCCCTTCTCCTAATAAAACTCCAATAGTGGGTTTCTTCAAGCCTCAAGGCCTTTCTCACACAGTAACAGCACTGCCTAATGAATAACACAGTGACACTGCTCTAAAACCAACAAAAAGGATATCCAAATGGCCCAAAGGCCCACTTACAAAAGGATATTCCAAAAGCCCGTTTACAAAAGGATATCCAAATGAAAGTAAACACAGAAAACACAAAAGTAAATACATACACACAGAAAACATACCGGCCGGCTTCAGGCTGTAGGAGCTGGTGGTCCCGGTGGGCTTGGAGAATCCAGGCAAGCCCCCAGATGTTATGTCCAGATCTCAGGGACCCCCAAAAGACCACCACAGAGACCAAATCCCATATGTAAAAACAAAGAGCCTTTATTTTCAAACTCTGGGGCTTGGTCTGTCTGTCCCATGCAGTGGTAAGAGCAAATAGCCCTGAGCTCAGGTGGGGTGGGGTTTTTGCTATAGCAGAGGTTGGGGTGAGGGAATTTCCACGGTTCAGGACCCTAATTGGCTGACAATTGTCTAGGGGTATCTTGGTAAGGAGGGGAAATAGGTGTGTACTAGGCTCAAGGACATCTGGCCACCTTATCTAATGGTTGGAATGTTTGGGATGTTAGGTATTTCCCCATCCCTGAGTGGATCCTGGGTGGTGTCAGCTTAAGGCTCTTTCTGGATCTGGATGTTGCCTGCCAATAAGCCTGTCACAGAAGCTGTGTCTGGGCCCCTAATCCTGTCCTGGCAGCTGTGTGGTCAAGCTGTTTTGGGGACTGTCCACAGTTTGACCTTATGTATGTCTCATACAGGCGAGAACAGTTATGTATCTTGATGACTGTGAGCAAAGCCATAGTGGAAACAGGTGCTGACACATTGTTCAGTGTTGGTGTTGTTTCCTCTGAGTGTAAACCCATCAGGCTCTGGCTCACAGGGTAGTTCTCATTTTAGATTTTTGTTTGGGGCGGGGCGCTTCTTTGTTGTTTCTGTTTTGAGGCACATACACATTGTTTTTCTTCACCGTTGAACCCATCTATCATCAGAATACCACTTCCCCTTTTTCTCCACTTTGACAGTATCTGTTATCTGTGCTGTTTTGATAGCAGCCATGCCAGAAGATACAAGATAATATTCCCTTATGGGTTTGATTTATGTTCTTCTCAGAACCCAGACACTGAGCACTGCCTGATAAGTCCACTAGCCATTTGTAGATCTTATATGGAGAACCACATGCAGCTTTTACAGTTTCTATTGGGCTATGCATGCTCTTGCTATCAAACTATATAAGTTCTGTATATGTATTAGATATTACCTCTGTATTAGAGGTCTGATTCCCCTTTTTACCCTGTGGACATTTTCTTCACTGCTGATGCTTTTTATTTTGATGCACTGATATTCCCAGGTTGAGGGGACCCCCAAAAGACCACCACAGAGATTGAATCCTGTATGTAAATGCAAAGAGCCTTTATTTTCAAGCTTGGAGCTTGGACTCTTTGTCAGATGCAGCAGTGAGAGCAGAGAGCCCAGAGCCCAGGCAGAGGGGAGTGTTTATCATAGCAGAGGTTGGGGTGAGGGGATTTCCAGGGTTCAGGACCCTGATTGGCTGACAATTGTCTAGGGCTAGAGAGAATGTTTGGAATGTCAGGTATTTCCTCTTAAATGCAGGCCCCACTGGGTGGGGTCAGCTTATGGCTTTTCCTGGGTCCAAGTGTTGCCTCTCTTGGCAGCTTTATGGTCAAGCTGTTTTGGCCCCTCCCCCCCCCCCCCCCACAACACTTTTAAATTTTGTTTTGGTTTGGGGTTTTTGTTGTAATTTTTGCTTTTATTTCCTAAATGGCAACAAAAATAATAATGATAATTACTAAGACTAATCCTAAGGTGCTTATTACATTTTTTTCTAGAAGTCTCATGGACTCACATCTTATATTTAATCTTTAATCCAGCTCAAATTCTCATGTGTGATAATTCAAGGTCCAATATCATAACAAATCTCCAGTTTTATCCCTCCATTTCTGAATATCAAGTTTTCCCAGAACTATTTGTTGAAGAGATTATCCATGCCCTGTTCTGCCTTTGTTGAGGATCTTCTCAAAATGCCCTTTGCTGTACATGTGGCTTTAATTGTTTTGTTTTTGTTTTAATTTTTCTAGACAGGGTTTCTCTATGTAGCTTTGGTGCCTGTCCTGGATCTCACTCTGTAGACCAGGCTGGCCTCGAACTCACAGAGATCCGCCAGGCTCTGCCTCCTCAGTGCTGGGATTAAGGTGTGCGCCACCACTACCCAGTGGCTTTAACTGTTTTATTCTGTTCCATTTATTTGTATGTCTACTGTTCTCATGGCACCATCACACCATTTTGATTACTGTAGCTTAATGAAATGATTTGAAGTTAGGTAGTCTGATGCCTTAGACTCTGTTTAACAGGATTGCCTTAGGTTTGTTTTAGGAACCATACAAATGTTTGAGGTAAACACATAATGACCAGTAGTAGTTTTGATTCAAAGGAAAATTGGTGGACCACAGTCTTCTTTTACTGAAAATAAATAATAAAAATAAATAATTGTGGTTTTATGGTGTGTGTGTGTTTCTTGTGCAATTTGCAGCTAGTAAGTCAGAAACAAAGATGAATTTTTCAATGTTTTGTTTTAAAGATACATATTTTTATGTTGGTCTATTTGTCTCATTAGCCTGTTTGTTTTCTAAAGAGAAAGTGAAAGAAGGTGTGGAGCTGGAAGGGTGGGGAGGTGGGGAGAATCTAGGAAGGGATGGGGGAGAGGAAACTGTGATCAGAATATATTGTATGAATTTTCATTAAAAATATAATTAAAAATTAAATAAAATAAATATTCTACAGACAATGACTTTCTTTTGCTATTGTTTCTAGAAAAGCAATAAGAGAAACCCAGAGTGACAAAGACTAGAGTAAGAAAATGATTTAAGTACAAAATCTCCCACGTCGGCTCAGGTGTTTGTGTTGGTCCTCAGCTGGTAGTGCTGTTTGGAAAACTGAAATCTTTAGGAGGAAGAGCTTGCTGAAAGGAGCAGGTCACTGGGGCGGGACTTGAGGCTTTATAGCCTGCTCCCACTTTCCTGTTCATGGTCTATTCGGCGGATGCAGATGTGGTTTGAGCAGCAGTCTGCTGCCTTGTCTTTGCAGTCACAGTAGACTCTCTTCTCCTGGAACTGTGAGGCAAACGCAAACCCTTTCTTTCTTCGGGGATTTGGTAAGGGTGTTTTATCACAGCAGTGAGGCAGTAACTAAGACAGTATTTAATCTAAAACATGCTGTTTCTTTTTTTAATGAAATGTGTACATCTTTGTACATTAGGACTATCTTTTGTTAAATGGATACTGTTTACCACAGTATTTGAAATACAATAATATCTGACAAAGTAAAATATACAAGAACCTGGCACACAATGTATCCTTTGCAAATATATAAGTAAAAGTAAGAGAAGAAAGAAAGATGGAAAATACACAAAGGAAGGGGAAATGACAAACTGCTACCAATTTGCAGATAGTAAGTCGGAAACAAAGATTATTTCAATGTTTTGCTTTAAAGATATATTCAGGGATAAAATTATCTCTGGCAATATCCCACAGAAGATTTAAAAAATTGTGTTGGTTGACTAGAAGTCAGAAGCCTGTGTTTGCCATGACTTTCTCCCAAGCCCTCAGCATTCCCTTAGAAGCTGATGGAAACAGAAATAATGGTCAGACTCAAGCCATTCAGAAAGACCTCGCTTATTTCCTCTTTCTTCACACAGCTCTTACACTCACAAATACAAATTCCGAGCCCATTTCATCTCTCAGCCATTTCATTGTACGAAGGGGACATCTTAGGGAGACTTACAGCTGAAAAGTGAGTTTTATAGTATCATAAAAAGGTAGGCTCGGCCCATCCACAGCTAAGGTGATACAAGGGCGGATAGTGGATACCCTTTTATTAATCTGTATAAATGACAGAGAGGAAATTGGCCCACAATCATGTTTCCACCGATGATTGAGTTTTATGCTTGCTGACGTTAGCCAGCGGTCACTGAAGTAAATATACAGCCCTATCCCATCTCCTGCCGGGAGCAGCGGTGTAGTATGAGGGCAAAGGGTTAAAGGATACGGAACTTGACCATTTCATCCAAAAATTCTGGAGAATAGCAAGTTCTAAGTTTTTACTTTTAATGAAATGCTTAAGCAAATGTCCCTTTGCTAAATTGAAGTTGGTCCACAGCCTTGGAGATTGTCTAAGATCAGATGTGGTAAATCCTGCTAAACCTGGACTGCCGAAAATTCTTAACATTCTACAGACCACTAGGTTTATGCTAAAGAAACATAGAAACAAGAAGCAAATTATTCACTTTCATGGGCCACGGACAGATCTAGGAGGAAGGCAAAGACATTTTCAAAAATGACAGCAAAGGAGCCCCAGGAGGAAGACAGTGCCACAGACACAGGGACAGTGAGCTCCAATGTAAATGAAGGGGTTGATCTGAAGGGAAAATAAACTGAAGTTGATTGAGGATCCTAAGTGTCCTTGTAGAGGTCATATCAAGAAGCCTAGCACTGTATGGGAAGTTAGTGATGGGGGCAAACAAAAGGGTGCAAATGAGCAGGGATGTTTTTATTGCCTTCAGGGAAAAGAAGCAGAGACACAGCACACTGCTACACTCAGCTGTCAGTAGCATTTGTCTGAGCATAGTATAGAGACTCAATAACTCATTATTAATTTAATAACATATAAAAATAATATTAGAATAGATGTTCTAGTTTCCATGACAGCGAATCGATGACCTGATAAGTCAAAAGGCAGACAACGAACTCCGAAGTTATCACCAGAATAAAATTTCTTCCATGGAGATGCTGGGAGGCTCATTACGAAACAGATGTGTGCATAGTAAGTAATGGTGGTTGGAAACACAAGCCATGCTGGGAAAATGACTGAGTTTCATCAGCTGCCTAGTGGCGAGAGTGTATGCTGGGAACTGCAGGAAGTGAAGCCATCATTCTGGGTATGGTTTTGCATGCTAGAGGAAATTGAAGGTCTAACCAGATGTTCAAGTCCCTAGAGCCTAGGTGGAAGTTGGGTTGTTGTGTCAGCCTTCATGTTCCAGGACACAGGAAGTGGAGATGTGGGATCCCTTGGGTAAGTAGGCTATTCAGACTAGCATAGAATAGCGAGAGGTGTTGCCTCAGTGTATAAGGTTCTGTGAGACCAAAATGTGGTATCTTAGAAATAAGACCAAAATGCTTTCACCCAAAAACTAAGGCCTAAGATTTCTCCTTCTAGGAATAAGCCAATAGTTACTGAAACAAGTCAGTCCAGATTCCAGAAACCAGGAAAAGTGTAAAAGTACAGAGTCACAAAGTAGTCACGAGGTAATGCCTGCTGGACTATGGAATGTCCTCTCCTTGGTTTCCAGGGTAACTAACCACAGAAATGTCCCCACCTGAGGGCAGCCAATGAGAAATGGTAGTGAGCAACCACTCCCTTAGAAGTAAGATTAAGCCATGATTTCTAGAAAGCCCCTAGAAGCGAGCCAATCAGAATTGTACCCGTACTAGCACCCCTGAATGATGTAACCTTGTGACTTTTCCCTTTAAAAACTGAGCTTGCAGATAGGTGGGCACTTCCTCCAGCCTCCACTGCGTTGGATGTATTGGACGAAGTCCCTGCCTAGGCTTGTATTGGATATCCAGAATTAAACCTTGCTTTTGCATTCCAGCATGCTCGTCTTTGGTGGTCTCTCTGGGGGTCACGATCTGGGCACAACAGTTCGAAGTGATGGAGAAAGACACCAGGTGTCAAACACACGTCTACACACCAACACATACACATAAGCCCCTATATACATGTAGATATGCACACACACATACACACACACATATCTTGCGGTCCACAAGAATATATCATAGAGATTCAGCTGTGTATTAAAGCTATACTTTGACCAGCCAAGGGTCTGACAAAAAGTAAGCCATTTGTTATGAACATTTGGTGCTATCCAGTCTTTAATATTTCAGCTGTCTTCTGCTATGAAAGTCCTGTGTGCCCAAATATTTCCAGACCATTTGGCTACAGTTCAGCTCCTGAGACCTGCTGAACTTCTAGGTTACTAACTCCCTCCTGAACCTAGGAAACAAGCTGGCTGGAGACACATAGCTTTGCTTCTTGTGCAAATGAAGCTCAGACCATCTCCTGGCCTTGGGGCCTAGTGGCTCTCCAGAGCAATTGACTGAGAACAAAAGAGGTTTTTACATATCAAGGTGGAAGGTAGGGTGGAGGAACATTCTTGAGGAGGCAGAGAGTGGCCGGGGAGAGGAGGACAGGCATTTTGTGTAGAAAGGGACAGAAGGCATGGGGAGAGAGAAGAGAGGAAGACAGAGGTTCCCTAGAGGGTAAGCAGATCTCAGGTAGAGTTTTCTGAGTGCCAGGAGTAGAGTAGTGGAAATGGAGAAGAAGGAAACGGAGGACGAAGTTGAGGCTAGAAGTTCAGTCGTCAGCAGGACTATGGGCTAGGGAACTGGACAGAACTGAAGCTATGTAGACAGGATTTCATCCCAGAAAAATAAAGTAGATGGATAAAGAACTTGGTGTGTCTATATTTATTCTCGTCCTGAATGCCTGACAGAGCTATAGCTCTGTTGATAGAATTTTGTCTTAGAGGAATAAAGTTAACAGACATAAGAGCATAGTGTATGCAGATTTTTTTCCCTCAGATATCCCATGCCGGACATAGTGCAATCCCCAGGATCCCTGGGTATTCTATACACACACACACACACACACACACACACACACACACACACACGAACACGCACACGCACACGAACACACACACACACACTCACACACTACATGTGCAAACATGAAAAATAAAAGTGGCCAGGCATGTTGCTGCCAGCCTTTAATCCCAGCACTTGAGAGGCAAAGCGTGCAGGAGCCCTGTGAGCTGGAACCAGGACAGCCAGGCTACATAGAGAGGTCCTGTCCGTAAATAGATAAAACAAGTGTAAAGTCACCACAGACACCGACAGGACACTGTAGGCTTGGAAAGAGGATGAAGTGATGAAAGCCATGTCTCTCAGAATCCGGACCTGGCCGGCTGTTAGTTATTTTCACGGCACCAGATGTTAGTTATTTAGCGGCGCGCTTACCCTGCGAGGAAACGTCATGAAACACGGACAGAATCCACTAACAAGAGTTTTATTAAGATGAAAGAGACAGACAAGTGCTCAGGTCTGTGGAGAGACACGTGTGTGAAGAAGAAGAAGAAGAAGAAGAAGAAGAAGAAGAAGAAGAAGAAGAAGAAGAAGAAGAAGAAGAAGAAGAAGAAGAAGAA
>CABHPR010139577.1:0-26164 GCA_902168415.1 Peromyscus melanophrys
CAAACACCGGGAATAAATGCATCCCCTGTGGAAATGAAGACCTCAAAATGTAAGACACTGGGGACAACTGAGGAGCCCATTTGTCCAGGTGTGCACACAGACAGCATCTATGACCTTCAAAACTGGTCTTACTACAGGAGTAAATGGCACCATACCAGGCAAGGATTGGGTACTAAAAGCCTTTGATGGGGCTGGAGAGATGGCTCATCAGGTAAGATGGAGTACTGCTCTTGTAGAGGACCCAAGTTCATTTCCCAGCACCCATGTTGAGCTGCTCATAACTGTCAGCACCAGGGAATCTGATCTTCTTTCTGGCCTCTGTTGGTATCTGCAGTTATGTTCACATACCCATACACAGATATGCATGAATACCACACACAATTCCAAATAAAATAAAGTTTCTAAAAAGCTTCTGAATCCCCAAGCATCTTTGTCTACCAGCTTGTCTTACTTATGAAGAATCAGAACATAAGTAAAACACAAAACATGTGATGACCAGCTAAGATCTCACAGCACTGAAGTTTACTCAAGTTAATGTGAGACACAGATTGAGTCATGTATGTGTTCCAATCCCTCTTGTAATCTTCACTGCTCCACCACATTTTGACATAGGCACTTGTGTAAAAAGAAGTTGATGTACTTTGCAAGAAGCTTCAAGTCGGCTGATAAGGGGCATCAGGCCACTCTAAAACACAATTTGACTGCTAGCTGCTTTCATAAAGGTTAACTACTTCATACCTTTTCATTATGCCTTTGTATAGAAGGCTTCATACAAACTACAATGCAGTAGTACTACTACCCCTGAAGGCAGCCTACCTTGGGCCAAGTCCTTATTCTGTGTTTCTTACTTTGAGCAAACAAATGCTTGCTGACCCCTTCACCACATTAGCAACTAAAGGTGACTTGCCGACTCTTGGAAGGTATGTGTATTGACAACAAACCGGTCTAGAGGCAACAGCAGCCAGCCAACAAACTGATCGTGTATTATCTGGGAAAAAACAAACAAACAATCAAAAACGAAAACAAAAAACAAACAAACAAAAAAACATAATTTATGAAAGTTCTCCACACATGGTGGCCTGCACCTGGAG
The DNA here is from genome assembly GCA_902168415.1 of Peromyscus melanophrys. Classification (NCBI taxonomy): domain Eukaryota; kingdom Metazoa; phylum Chordata; class Mammalia; order Rodentia; family Cricetidae; genus Peromyscus; species Peromyscus melanophrys. The sequence continues at coordinate 1,092 of CABHPR010139577.1, forward strand.
TTTCTCCATGGTTTGCCTCCTCCAGGTTCTTATCTACACCAAGAGCCAAGAAGCTTGCCATTTGTGGAGGGTGGTAATGTGTAGAAGGGATTGGAGCATACCCTCAATGGGTCTCTCTCCAACAAGTACACAGAGCAGCAGGCCAAATAAAAAAAGATCTCAGGGCCAGTCCTGTTCATCAGGCCTGAGTTAAAAGCTTTTGAATTTTTGGAAAAAGAAAACCTCAAATTTATCTGTGTTTAGCTCTATTCCATCTGATAAAAGTTCAAGAATACAGACTGTGCTGTAAAACATGTAAAGTTCTTCAGAACTGAAGGACAAAGGGTCAAGGGAAGCATGGTCGGAGATACAGCAGCTAAACTGTGCTGCGGCCCATGGGCAGGGCCCTTGGCTGCATTCCACAGAGACTCCCCTTCAGCTGAGGCCCCCTGTGCAGCCAGTGAGCTTCCTTGGGGGAGCTGTCTTCTGGTTTCACTTGGCCTAGACATGTTCCCAGCCTCAGTTAATCTTTTCTCCTACTTCAGCTTTGCATCCCAGGCACCTTCTGTGTAAGAAATGGCTTGTCTAGATGCTTCCAAACCAGTTCTGGAGGAAGGAAGTGGAATCTTACCTATTTGAATATATTTTGTCACCTGTGGCCAGTGGACTGCATACATTCCAGCACACTGTGAAGGGGTCCAGTATAGTCATAAATGACAACATCATGTCCTCCTTAGTACTGCTCTGAACATTGTGTTCTGTTGGCACAGTTAATTTATTTAAACATATGTTTTTATTTATTCTTTGAGAATTTTTATATTATATATTTTGATCATATCCACTCCCTTTCCCCAATTCCTTTGAGAGCTACTCTAACCTCTCAAATTTGGGTTTGTTTGTTCTCTCTCTCCTTCCCTCCCTCCTTCCCTTCCCTCTCTCTCTCTTAAAAAATATTCCACAGAGTGCAGTTTGTATTGTGCAGCTCCTGGTTATGGAGCGTGCCTTAGAGGTTGGCGGGTTTACCAGGTGTCACTCCAGTGAAGACAACCGATTCCCCCTCATACTAAACAAACAACAACAACAACAAACCCACTATTTTACATTAAACTACAAAATCTAAAAGAAATGCATGACTGTTTAGATATATACAACCCACCAAAATTAAATCAAGATGAAGTCAATGACTTCAATAGACCCAGAGAATCAAGTGAGATAGAGAGATGCAGTGATCAAAGTTGGCTTTAAAGAATATATCTGTTAGGATGAACTATTTTGATGGCAAGGTATGTAATAAGTCATATGAAAAGCTAGCTTAGCTGCTTGGATACTGCTTATTAGAAAAATATGGAATTGAGACACTATCAGGTTTTTCCTTTCAAACTCTTACCAGATGGGGATAGTACCCTGATATGAGGAGGAAAATGCATTCTGTTTCAATTTGAAGAAAAAATTCCTGTCAATGAGGGAATTACGCAACAATTTAAGGTAATACTTACTGAGCATCTACTGAGCACGTCAAACATTTCCTATTTCCTCTTCTTCTCTTCTCTGGTGCCTTTGGGGAGATGTTATACCTACTTTATGGGCAGGAATACTGAGGCTTAGGTTTGTGCCCAGGCATAGGTCCAGGTCATCTGGGCAGCTTGGAAGGATCAGTCTTCTCTCAAGAATCCCTCTGGCTTGAAGGCTTGTGCTCTCAACACTGGTCCTCCAGGATTACACTTTAAGGCTCCCTGTGTAGATTCCTAGTCCCCACTCGGCGAAGTTCTTGACTTTATCCCTTCCTGCTTCTCAAGCTTCACTACTCACTGATCGTCCACTCTAGACCTATACCCAACTCTGTCTCTTTCCCAACAGAAATGTTACTCCATAGCTCCGTAGTGCCATAGCTTCTCTCCATGGCCAAGAGACTCTATCCTTTCAGAGTCAGCTCATGTACCTGCCAACAACTACCCTGGCCTCTTTCACACAGTTGCTTCATCTACACCGCGCTCCCATAGCCCCACATGTGACAGGTTGTTCACTCTTCCATAGCATCATTCTAACAACAGCATCTCTAGAATCTCCTGCAGTGCCTGCTGTCTCATAGGACCCCCAACACTTGATTACTTGATTCCACAATGTGGACTCTTAGTATCGGCTTCCATCCACCTTTAATGTTCAAGAAAATATTCCAGCATGCTTCTACTGATTCATTACCTAGATTTCTCAATTTTGCAGTCTTATTTTCCTATCTTATCAATTCATGCTTTGCTCTAAGCCAACAATCCCAATTAATGTCCACATCATTATTTTTGTCTCTTTGATCTACATACACTTTCTCACCTTCTTCCATCATGCCCTGGGCTCCCTTTCCACCTTTCCTAACACCTGGTATTTCTGTTCCCTTCCTTGGCTTTCATGCTATGCATGGACTCCCAACACTGGTATGGTAACAATTTAAATTCCCTTCCTAATTTCCCAGTTTTAGCAAGGCTGTTCATGCAGGTGATTTGCTGCAAGAGATACACAAGAAATCTTTCCCTGCCGCAAGCAAGTTCTTGCCACTTTGGTCTCCTCAGCTCATGGCCTCAGCTGTACAGGAACTCTCTGTGAGCAATCAAGCTCTGTAGTCCCATGATGAGGCAGAGCATCACCACCCAGCTCCTCTTGTTCCTGGCAGACGAAACATTCTTTTGCTTCTAATTAAAAAGATTAATAAAAAATCAGGACACATCAGGTTCACATCAATCATTGCCCATGTGGTTCTTGTTACTGTAATTAAAAGTTATCTTTCTTAAATTTTAGGATGAAAGTGTCATGATCTGTGCTTGAAAACACATTGTGAGTTCTATATTTGCTAACTTCGTCGGTTTTTCCCTTCATAAGCAGCTAGACAAAATGACACTCTTGTAGCAGATCAGCTTAGAGGTCCCCTTAATACCAGCCCATCAAGAAAAATGCATTGCTTTATTCTCAAAACATCCTAAAAGAAGTTGCATGTCTTTTATTTTTTCATTCAAAATATGCAATTGCTTATTTTTATAATTCTCATGCTTGCCTTTTCTTTTTTGTCCAGCTGCTGTTGTCCTTGAAAATTCTAATAGGAAAGGCATTTCTTAATGACAAAGTTAAAAAACTCGCTAACAGCTCTGCTATCATGTTTGGACCCAAACAAGACAAACTTTAGGCTTGTAGAATTTATATCTCCCCAATGTATCAGCTTCCCCAAATTGACATCAACTACCAGCATACCTTGTCCCTCATATTGACCGGGAAATGTGTGTGATTCTGGGGACACTGATCTTTTTGTAGAATTTGATGGAGTAGGGTCAACCCTGGGTCAATTGCTGGGGCATTAGCAATTTTGTTTCCTTGCCATCAAATTTTATTAGAAACCAACAGGTCAACTGGGCAGGATGAGTGTTTTAGGCCTCAGCCAGGTTAGAAACAGTTGGAAACATAGAGTCCTAGAAAATCCATAGTTCATTGTCATGTTCTGGGTATGAGTACTCCCAGGGAACAATGATTCTCCTAGAAAGCCAGTTGATTGCCGGTGCTTGTGTGTGTGTGTGTGTGTGTGTGTGTGTGTGTGTGTGTGTGTGTGTTTCTATATCATTGTATGCGCCTCCCCATCTTGGAAATGGCAGTTCTTACCTATACCTTTCTGCTTCCTTGCTCTTCCTGCGTCCTGGTGGCTGGAAGCATGGCTGGTTGAATTGCATGAGTGTTGCCTTTCTCTAAGCTCCCAGCCCTCTGACCCAAGGCTCTATCTTCTCTCTGTTTCCCTTATCTGTGTCAAAGCAGGGGGCTTGTAACATTCTCTGCACATCTCACATCTGCACAGTTCAAAGCAAGAGCCTGCAGCCTCAGTGTTTTTTCTTATCTCTCAAGGCTTTGCTGTGCAAACAAGAGCCTCAGCAGCTTCATCTATAAGGCGCCCTCACCACCCAACCTCACACACATCCACACAAGCTGGCTGCCTCCATAATTCTAGCCTCTTCTTTGAAAAAGAGGTGGCATGCAACTTTAACTTGCAATCAACACATTTCTTAAAAACCTTGTGGCTTTTGGTTTATTGACATCTAACCTTACCATGGTCCATGGCATTGGTCCAAAGCCCTTGTCTCCAATGACTAAATAGTCTCTTCAGAATTTCAGGCTGGGAAGATAACTCAGTTGGTTAAGTACTTGCTTTCCAAGCTAGAAGACATGGTTTTGATCCCCAGAATCCCAATTAAAAAACTGGAATGTTGTGGAATATACCTCTAATCCTGGGGAAGCAGAGACAAGCAGTTCCTTGGGGCTTGCTAGACAGCAAGCCCATCCTACTTGGCAAGTTGCAGGCTAGTGGGAGACCTGGACTCCAAATTAAAATAATAAATTAATAAATAAATGAAAAATCAATGGAGACTAAAGGTTGATATTTGAGGTTGTCCTCTGACCTCTGTGTGCATGTACATACATGTGTACACATGCCCACTAATAAACGTACAAAATTCAAATGTGTATTGAGTCATATTCCTAGACTGCAGCATTTCTTTCCTCAAAATCTTGTGACCAATATCGTTTCTATCTCTAGTGTGGCACTTTGTGGAATGCTCTTTGTACCTCTGTAGTTTTGTTCAATACTTCCTCACTTATGCTGTGAGTCTCTAGGGGCTTGGGAAATCTGTGGTTTTCTCTTTGGTTCCCAGTACCTCTTACAGTGTCTCTCACGGCAGGTTCTAGCAGAGTGTGTAGAAGGACTTTTAGAGATTCGTGCAGTGAGTGAAGTCGGAGTATCACAGAGCCAGGCCCAGCAGGGGGAAAGCGTACACACAGAAATGCTTGCAGTTATAGATAATTAATACCCGTCTACCACGGCTGCCTGTGTCAGAGGCTCTCATCATGGCACCCTCTGGATTTCTCAAAAGCTGATCATCTGTAGTCAGAGCCCCCTGATGCAACAGGGCAATGGAGCAATGGATGGAGTCAGAACTTCTTTGCCAAAAGAGGATTCCCTTCACTTATCAGATATGGCTGAGAAGAGAGCAATGCAGTCCACAGACAGTTAGCTGTTCTTACAAGACAGAATATTATACCATCAAATGAAAGTACTCATGGGCCTGAAAACCTCTGCATCTTTCTGAGGAGATAATTGAGGACCAATCCTAGCCCCTCTTCCAAACACATCTGACATGGACCAAGCTTCAGGACACAAAGTCAAGCACTGGATGGAAGGTACTGTCATTTGAGCTCAGAACTGGAAGTCTGCAGTTTGAGTCCATGCCTATGGGGAGGATAATCCACCTACTGAATCCAGGGGTGGGGGACAGGTACGCAGACGAGATTTATAGCAGTAGTAGGAGAGAATGTGGTGCTGGTGCTGAAATTGTTCAGCATAGTGGATTCTCAAAAACAATCAGCCAGCATTCACCTGTCACGTGCCATTGCCCTCCCTACAGTCTCTCCATGTTGAAAGTTGAATTTTCCAAGGGAGAGCTTTACATTTCAAATATTCTAGATCTGCAAATATTTTCCAAGAAATTGAACAACAACATATCATTTGAAACCACAGATATTTTCCACATTTTTTCTTTGTTCTTTTTGGACACTTTTCTAACTTATGTTTGGTTTCATCACTTTTTAAGACGAGAAAACATTATCAGTGGGACAGCGAGAACACCAGCCCAACAGAACACTCAGAAACAAGCAACAGAAGCACATTGTTTGGGCTGCAGATCCTTTTTTTACTTTTCCATATGTTGGTCTATGGAGCTGGTGATGAGGCAGAGTGTCTGTCACCCCGAGAGCTAGTCTGGAGGCTCTTACAAGGGGAGGGGGGAGACAGCACAACACATTGGCTGGAAATGGAAATGGATGTGTGGAAGAAATGTTTTGTAGGTAAGGGACTTGCTTTCCAACTTGTCTGCAAAATCCTTGAGACAGAGCCATACACCTATCATGCATAACGCATCGCTTATTTTTAGTGTGCATTTACATACAAAGTTGATTTGAAGTCCTCGACGAACACTTCTTTCCAAAAAAAAAGTTTACTGGCTGTTGCAGAGATACAATCTCCATTTAAATGGCATCCTTCCTGATTTGTCTTGGTGGCTGGCCATGCATCTTAAAGATAGCCCATTCTACCATGTTTGAATAAGCACTCCCAGTCTCCAAAATCAAGAATGGTCCAATGAGGTTTCATCATGTGTCCCATTTGGCCAAAGCTAGGACTTGTCTTGTCCCTGTCACTCTTTCACCATCAGCTAAGTAATATCTCCAGCAATAATGCATCACTTTCATTATATTTACTACTTTGTTTGCTCAGATGTGTATTGGAGGCATGCCATAATTCAAGATTAATAGAAGGTAATGCTGATGGAAGAGACAAAGAAACAGGGCCTTTTATGGGACTGTGTAGGAACCCTCCCTGCTAAGGTGAAAGCCATTGTAAACAGAGCAGTGAGTGGTAAGTGTGGTGTTGTCATAGTCTGCCCTGCTCTGAAATTAGTTCTAGATGCAGCCTAGAAGAGGCTCAGAGTTGCACTTTTATTTGTGGAAGTCCTATAAGACATGGACTTAGTGTGGATCAAAGTGAATGATTCCTAGCAAGATCACAAGACCACACCGGGAATTCAACAGAAAACCATAATTGCTTATGGAGAATCTCCCCAGCAAGCCTAGGCATTCACTGTCCTTGTGTGTGAGAACTTTTGCATGGAAGATTTCTCATTCCTGCACTATCTCCTTCTACTTGGCTTTCTGAGAGAAATGGGCATATGCTGTCTTCAGTCTGTGGGTTCGAGAGGAAGGAGTAGTGTTTCACATAATTCCACGAAATAGCTGCAGAGTTGCTGAGTTGGTGTCTCCAGACATAGAGGGTTTGTACTTGGAAAAAATGTGACCAAATGTATGTGGTGAACACAGAGAAGTCTTCAGATTTTTGAGGGAGTTTTTCTGAACTTTACAATAGAGTAGAATTTACTTTCAAGTTAGAACAAGAAGGCTGCATAGGAACAATATTTCTTTTAAATTACTCCATACTATGAGATTACATGGGGAGCAGATGAGAGTGGAATAATAGAGTTCAATACACTGTAACTCAAGAACAAGAAATTGTGTTTGGCAGGACTTTTGAACATTTTGAACATGTCTAAAAGCCAGAAACAAGTGCCTAGCCTAAACATTAAACATTAGTGGAAGGTTATTTGTTCAGACCCTGCTTCATGCTGTGCAAAGGAACCACAAACAGGAGGGCTGGTTTGTTACATAGAACGCATTCAGTGCTATGAATCTAGTTGTGAATGTGTGGTGGTAATCAGAGTGTTTATCATTTTATCATCATGATATAGGCCATAGCCTGGAGGCAAACTGCCTTAGAAAAATGGGCCTTTCCACATCACCACTAGCTCCAAGAAGAAATGGAGGAAAAAGCCAAGCCTTTTCATAGAGATTTTTAGCCAGACCATCAACAGCACAGCCTTCAACAGAGAAGGGTCCTAAAACAAGTTCATCAGGTTCTGGGCACTGTAGACCTCAATCATATTAGTGACACTGTTAAAGAGAAAGGCTATATGCTGCCCATGTGCCACTTATGTGGATCCACTGCGGCCCATTGGAGCTTCCGAGGAACAGATCCAGACCCCTGAAAGCACACACTTTACTTCAGAGCAAATGGGACCTCGAGAGTGCAACATTTACTGGCTTCCTGGCTTAGGTGTTGGTTACACAGTGTGGAAGGTATAATAACATAGAGGAAACTAGAAACTGATTTAGCTAATATTGTTTTTCCTTTTCTTCTTCCCATGTCTTCCATGTTTCTTGACCCACAGTTTTCCTATAGGTCAAATAAACTACTATTGTAACATCCATCATTTCCTGAGCATTGGATTAAATGTTTCAGCATGTACCAGTACACTTAATCATGTCCTCTATGGTCAAGTATTTTACAAAGCAAACACATAAGACAGAGTCAAAAAGAAATTAGGTCATTTTCCTGAGGCTGTGTAGTTAAACAAACAAGGAATGGGAAGCTTTATAAACCAAAAGCTGCTAGTTGCTACCCTGTGATTGATTTTCTCAAGATCTGCATTGGCTTAACTACCTGGTGGCTGACAGGCTTATCTCTCCATTCTTGCTTCTGTTTACCGTTCATCACATTACCTTTTACTTATATCGGACTTTTATCTCTTTATGCTAATACATAATATTTTAAAACTAAATTCTGTTTGCTTTCCAAGCCATCATTCATGTCTTAGGTGGACAACATCATCTACTGTTTCTATAGGAAAGTGACAGAAAAGCAATCAATGTGTAGAGATCAGCTTGCCAATCCCCTAGGAACACACCAATAATTTTGCTGTATTTTTCTCCTAATGGTACTTCTCAATGTATCCCAGAATCCCAAAGATCTGTAGATCCACCTTGACTGTGGAAAGCAGCTGCTCAGCAGGGCCCAGAGGATAGCAGGTGAGAGGAGAATACACTTAGGCTACTACTGAAACTAAAAGACAACATTAAAAAAAAAATACCACACACAGCAAGCAATCACAGACTCTATAAACCTATTTAATATGAAAGGGAAGAACTAGCCAGAACTAAAGCAGCACAGAGCTGGGGAAGTCCTTATTGGAGATCAATGACTAATGAAAAGTTCAAGGTGACATTCCTTCAAGAAACCTATCTGCTGTTTGCTAGAACTGGAAAGCAGCAGCCAGCTATGGGTGGATGCCTCACTTCCCCGGGAAATGTAGTTTATTAGGGAAGAGAGATGAGCAACAAGTATCAGTAAAGCTTGACAAGTGTTCCAAAGCTCTGCAAAGCTGTTTTGAAGCTGAAACTTGGGAGCTAACAAGATGGCTCAGCTCGTAAATGGGCCTGCTGCTAAGTCTGAGGACCTAGATACAATCCCTGGGTCAATTGCCAGTGGAAGGAGAGAACTAATTCTGGTAAGTTGTCCTCTAACAACTCTACATATGTGACCAGGTGTGTGTAAATTCCACCAACACACTAAATAAAAAGAAATTAAAGATCGGGCAGTAGTGGCATACACTTTTAATCCCAGCATTCGGGAGGCAGAGGCAGATGACTCTCTGGGAGTTCAAGGCCAGCCTAGTCTACAGAGTGAGTTCCAGGACAGGCTCTGAAGCTACACAGATAAAACCTGTCTGGAAAAGCAAAAACAAACAAACAAACAAAAGATGTAATTAATACAAAGCTGAATGTCAAAGGACTGTTGGAATCTATCTAAGCAAAGATTGGAAGGATAAAGAAATAGAAATACTATATGAAAAATGTCCAACTATCTCAGTAATGTCCTATCTCCATGTTCTTTTTAGCTGAGTTCTAGAAGAAGCTCACTGAGTTTCCACCATAATCAACTGGCTCTGTCTTCATATCTTGTTCTACAGGATACTCCAAGGTTGCTTAAATATCCCACTCTATGAGAACTTGATAGAGAAAGTGCTGTGTCTGTGTATTTTTGTTTCTCTTTTGCATTGAAACTGGAAGTACATTCAGGTGCTCAATAAACAAACCTACATGTGAATGAAGCAAAATAGCAGAAGGGAATCACGATGGAGAATGGCAAGCAAAAGCTACATGGTAGGTCTCACAGATGTCTTCGACACCAGTGGTCAGAGCACCATCAATCCTCTGGTTATACTCCCAAAATAATATATTGTAGGATATATGGATGAGGAGTAATTAAAACAATGAAGAAAAGGGTAACCAAAATCAAGCAGCCTTCATGTGCAGCAAGCTAGTAAGTAAGCATGTTCAGGTGAAGAAATTAGTTTTGGACATAAGGTGGTATTCCTCATTCCAAGACTTAGGACTTCTGTAGCTCCATGGTTGGGGGATCGACTGATGCAAGACTCCAAACCTAATGAACTGCAGAGGTGTTCAGGCAGTGGGATTGCACAGAGAGTAATTTAGGAAGCAGATTACCAGAGGCAGCAGGAGATGCTATGTGCATGCATAGGCTAACCAAGCAAGAGAACTGGACTTACACTGAGAAGAAAAAATGCATGGCTGCAAGGAACTCACATGGAAAGAATGGAAAGAGAAGCTGTAGCTGTGTCCACTCTTTCCAGCCCTTTTTCTATTTTATACAGCAAAGGAAACACTCATGAAAGGTTTCTAGCAACATTACCCACCCTTCAGGGCCAATGAGAAATATTAGCACTTGACAAATAGGTGTGAAAAACGAGAAAATAAAACCAGAGAACACAAAGTAAATGGAAACAGTATCTCTTATGCCATCAACAAGCAATCACCATGAAATCAACAGAAAATATCTGATGATTTGGTAACTCGCTCTTTTTCCTAAGCTATGAAACCAAGAATTTTTCTAAGACACAGTTCAGAGAATTGCGTAAGAGTCCCTTATGCTCAGAACCTCCTGCTCAGTGACCATCTGACTCCTCCACCTTCCCTCTGCTTCTGCCCTCTCTATAATATTTTCTACTTTGATAATGGAAGGGCAGCCCTTTCCAGCAACTGGCCATTAATTATCTTTCAAAACAAGCTGTGTGTTTGGATAGATGGCTCAATAGTTAAGAGACCTTGCTGTCCTCACAGAGGATCTGAGTTCAGTCCCCAGCTCTCATGCAGGGCAGTTCACACACATCTGCAACTCCAGCTCCAGGTAGCTGACACAGGCATCTTCAGGCACTTGTGTGAATATAACCGCACACATGAACATAAACACACACAGTCCCAAACACACACAACTGCAAAATGAAGTAAACCTTGTAAAGTTAGTTTTTAAATCCTCCCCAAATTAACTGTCTTAAAAAATTCTCTTTTGTCAGACAGTGGTGGTACATGCCTTTAATCCCAGCACTTGGGAGGCAGAGGCAGGCAGATATCTGTAATTTCGAGGGTAGCCTAATCTACAGAGGGAACTCCAGGACAGCCAAAGCTACACTGAGAAACCCTGTCTCTAAAAACCAAAAAAAAAAAAAAAAAAAAAAAAATCTCTTTTAACTACAGAAGTGGGCACTTGAGTGTTAATTGCTCTTGATGAGATTTCATAATTCTTTTTTTTTTACTTTATTTATTTTTTAAATTACATTCATGATATTCATTAATTACACTCATGATGTTAATCACATTTGTGGTATTCATAGATTACATTCACAGTATTCATTCAATTATATATATATTATATATATATTAATTTGAAATGCTGAATGTCATTTATTTAAGGGGGGAAGAGGTCTTAAATACAGGCTTACAGCACAATGGGAGGACCCCGGAGGGCAGAAGTTCGCTACTGATGTTTTACAATCTTGCTTCTAATCTGTTAACGCCCATTATTCAGGGTGCCAGGCAAGGAACCTCTGGAGCGATGGAAGGATCTTTCTACTAGCATGTGGAGGAGACCGGATCTAGTGTTGGTGTGGCCCTGGGGTTCTGCTTATGTCTTTCCTCAGGACAATGAGGTTCCTCTTTGGATTCCTGAGCATTAAACGCGCCCTATGGCTGCTGCTGAAGCCCAACATGACAGAGACCTAATGGGTCTTCATGAAAATATCTATCCTTCTGATGTCAATGGAGATTGAGATTTCATAATTCTTTAAAGCATTATTTTAAAGACCCAGTAGCCCTCCTTGCTTTACTTTGATAATGATATCCACTATTTTAGCGTCAAGAGGGTCTGTATGATTCCCATGGCTGAGTGTCTCTGGAATTCCTGTCTTTCTTCCCTAGTCACCCTTCATTCACTAACTAACCCAAAACTCTCAGGGAACAGTGAATTATTACCCTCCTGACAGCTTTGTTTGCCCCCAGCACTGAAATACTGTAGGTGCTTACTAAATAGAGATGGAATTACTCCATTTGTTTGAATGCTAAGATTTTTCAGATATGATGGTCTATCCATCCATCCATATCTACATCTATCCATCCAGATATCAATCCAAACATCCATCCATCTGTCCATCAGTCCATCTACATACACGCTAAGGAAGTCCACCATCTACCACAACAAGAGGACTTGAGGCAGGGCACTTCTTCCTCCCGGCAGCATTTGAAGCACCTGTCTTACATGAGGGAGTAGGCATTGTATGCAGGGCATCTTTCTTGGAACGCCATTCTGCCACCGACTTATCATGCCATGCCTGGCTGTATAAAAACCCTATGTGACAGACATCCCTCTCAAAAAACTTACATTGTCATGAGAGAAGCCCAAGAGGTAGAGACAAATCACCAAATCCCTGCTCCATAGAGTTTAGGGAGTCAATACAGTGAGGACTCTTTCAAGCCAGGCCTTGAAGATTGATGGAATAATCCGGCAGGTGAAAAAGCAGAAGGATGCTCCTAGGACAGCACAGGTCACACAAAGGGACAGAGATATGTAAGTGCAGGCTGTAGAGGAAATGATGGGTCTTCTTGGCCCAAACACAGTATTCCTGGAGATGGAGCAGAGGCCATGGCAGTGATGAGATCCTAGAGCGTACTGTTATGTTCTTCCCACCCTGAAGGCCATGGATAGTCAGCGTGGGATTTAGGAGGGCAGATAGAATTAACATTGCATTTCAAAACCAGTGTGGAAGCAACTCACATGGGGGAATCCATGAGAACTGGAATCTTATTTCCAGATTCCAAAATGGCTTGCTACTAGACATAGGATGTATAGATTTCTTCAGGGTACTCCCTAGAATATGATCAGAACCACTCTTCCAGATATTAATTGTATTTCAATAGAATGTGGCACTCTAATTGTATTGGAGAAAGAGAGATAACATGTTTAAATCATGTTTAAAAGCTTTCCCCAGAAGTAAGAGTTTTGGACCAAGGACCTTACAATGTTTACTCTTCCTCCTACTGAATTGTTTCTTCTAAACAATTTCCTGAGATTTCTCCGTTGATTAAAGTGGACTTCACTGTGGGAAGTTTCAGCCAAACACAGATTCCTCTTTGGATAATACTGTGCACAGTGAGGTGGAATATGCCTACTCTTGTGTATCTAAAAATGATTAAGAAGTTCTGCCCTGAATCTGAGAGCTGGAATGGAATGATACACATTAGGCACAAATCAGAGATGTAAAGTACCACCCAGAGGGCAAAAAATATGGGTTTCAACCTGGGCAGATCTGTCGGTCTATCAAAAACAGGATAAGGCAGAAAAAAGCTGCTTGCATTAAGATCCATGTCTGACTCCTCCAGACTCAGTCAGCAGTCAAGTGTGGGAAGATCAGCCTGTAACTGGGCAGGTCCACAAGGCAGAACAAGGTCCAAAGAGACCAGAAATGTTGATGATTAACCTTGCTGTGGGGTCCCACGTAGAGATTCATATCGTCAATGCGTTTTGGTCCTCAGATAAGTTGTTTTCTGTCCTAGTGCACCATGAGTTTTTCTCTTCTGTTGAGAACTGGTGTGGGAACAGTGTGTGTTGGGACCAGTGGTGTCAGTGAGATCACAGGTTACTCCTCTAGACCCAGGAAAATGCTAATTCCTGTTTTTAAGTATATAGGCTAAGAAAAGGCTCAAGGGAGTCTAGGACATCAAAGAACTCTTAAAACAACTTTTTTTTGGTGATTTAAATGAAAATGAGGCAGACATATATGGATTAAATTTCTCCTTCCTGTGCCTGAGGTTTCAAGATTAAGGGGGTGGGGGGTGATGGTGGTTTATCATCACTGTTTCCACGATGCTGACACTGAGTATATTAACCCATGATGTGGTTGTAAGCAGGCTCCCATGTTCTCTCCCAGGTACATGCACTCACGCTTGTGTGCCATGTGGTGGGAAAACAGTCCCTCCACGGTGGATGATTTATGCAGCTTGCCAAGAAAGAAATAGGCCACACCAGCCTTGAGCACTTTAGTCTGGTTGTTTTTACTCATGAAGGACGTTTCGTCCTGTAATTACTCTGTCATTTCGTAGGTGAAATCCTGAACAGGTTTGCACCTTCTGTGTTGCTGGAGCACTCTGTCAGAGCATGTCTGACCACGTTGGACTCCCATTTCACCTCTCCTTCATGAGGAACAAAGAGGAAGCAGACGCTATACAATGTATTAGTGTACAAGAGAAGGGGAAAATGTATTAGTAAGGGAGGATTAGATAAGAGAAAAATCACAAACAATATTCTTGTTTCCTCTTGGGATCTCAAAACACCTACAAAATACATTGCATTAAGTTCTTACATTCCCCTCTGCCTGTCAATAAACAAGCATTATTTTGTATCTATCTGTAGCAGAAGAGACAAGGGTAAAAATAGTAAATGTTTAACTCAGAGGCAAAATGTACTAGAACTCCAACTAATGTAAATGTTAAAAAGTGTGTTTTAATACTTTGAGAATCTAAAGAAAATGCTAGCATTGATCTCCTTAGCTAGCTGTTTCCTGAACTACTGATGCATTTTCCAAGGTTAGTAGATTAAAAAAAAGTTTTAGAGCTACAAAATAACCTGGAACTTTACCATTTCATTGATCAAATGCAATAAGTATGTAATTCTTTCTTTCATATTAAAATTAAGCTTTCAGTTTGAAAGGTGGATCGCTGTAACATATTATAGCATGCCCTACAGAGCATTCTGTGTATCAGAATGAATAATTAGCAGCCTTCTCATCAACATAAGAAAGATGTTTTAGCTTCATGAGCTGTTAACAGTTTTGATGCTGTCCTTTGGATACACTTATGGGTGAGTTGTCCACGCACTGTATGCTCTGTGTGACTAGGAAACAGGCGTCTCATCTCTGTGTGAGATACAAGAACTTACTCGATGGAGAGCCCTCAAGACCCTTCTCCCAGAAGGTTGTGAAACCACAATCATCACAGCTACCAATTCATTTAGATCCAGGCTGTAACAAAGCACACAGAGACCCCTGGCTGGCTGCTTGTCTTCTGCCAGAAAGCTTCAGTGGCCCAGTTCTTCTCCTCATGTGGCTGCTCAGGAATCTCTATTGACTTGAAGTTCTGAATTAAAGCACTTCAAAAGTCAGCCTGGAAGTCAACTCTTAGGTTCATCCAGTAGCCCCAGTGTTCCTTTGTTTTGTTTCTGTCCGGAGCCTTTTCTGGTGGTCTATGCTGTTTATCATCTTTGGTTGTTAGTGATAAGCTGGATCAGTTAATATATATTTTGAGTATTGTTATTGAGTGGATGCAAAGTGATTGTTATTCAGAATCTCCCAGATTAATATCTCTGCCTTTCAAGTTACATGACCACACATTCCGCTTAGGCCCTGGTGATCATCCTTCAAAGCTGTTACAATGGGCCTGGATGTATCATGAAACCAGTGACATCCCCATGGTATAGGCATGTTGAGTTATTTCTGGGTAGCAAGCCTGTCCACTATGGGTCTACTAGATGTAGAAACGTTAAAAAGCAAATAAATTTCAGTGATGAGAGAAATAAAGAAAGCTGTTTGGGTGCATGCTGTTTGGAAGGTGGTCCGATGTCAGAATGAAGAGGTGACCCTGAGGCTGACAGTGGGCCTGTGCTCAGGCAGTCCTCAGATCATAGCCTCTTGCCTGACTCTCAGGCAAGATAGATAAAGATGAAATTTAATGTTACACTTCTCCTGTCTCAATGGGACATTGCTGTGTTGGTTTTGGCAGCATTGATGTCAGTACCTAGGGAAGAAATGAGCTTGGAAGAGAAATCAGTTCTATCAAAGTCTTGATGTAGTTGAATGTGGGTGGTCACAGGTCACAGGTCACAGGTCACAGGTCACATCTTTAGACCCTTGACTGGATGCACAAGCCACAAAACAACCCCTGTTAACATTGAGGACCAAGGCCTATGTTCTCACGCACCCATTCACCAGTGGTGGTGGTGATGATGATGATGCTTATGATGGACAACAAGTTATTTTTGAAACAGAGTCTCGTGTAGCAAATACTGGCCTTGAACTATTGGTCATCTTGCCCCTGTCTCCAATGCATTAGGATTATAGTCACATGCTGTCGCACCCAGCTTGTACTTATTGATTTTAATCAATATGGAAGAAGTTCTTTCTACTTGCCTAGAACCAGAGGTTAGGAATACAGCAGTAAAAACAATATACCCACTTTTGACGACTGACCACACTGAAAAATGTTTTCTATCCCAACCCAATACATGCAATTACAAACTTACACATATCTGTGAGTATAATGACACTGTCTCACAAATCAATGCCCAGTCTGCTTGTGCACCTTCCGGCACTTTCTATATTCTACTAATATTATCCACTGTATTATGTCCTATAATTTATTTAAAGAAATATACTAATTAGTCCTGCTAAATTGACTAATGTACCACTAGTGGATTGTGACCCAAAGTTTATAAAACATTTTTGTATCAGTGCTTACTATGTAATAGACACTATCCTAAGCATTCTATGCACACTAACTTGACAATTACACGTCCTCAGCTTGTAAGTAAAGGAAACATCATCTAGTTCTAGGGTTGAAGTCCTATCCATATACCAGGGAGGAAAGAAATAGTGACTCTCACAGAATGACCAAGGAAATCAGCAGATATTGTAAAAGCCGCCTTTGCAGAGTTTAAGATCTGTTAGAAAGAAGTCCTAATGAGACAGCTTGTGAGCAGCTGAGGGCCTGTGGCTGTTATTTACTCTCTGACTTTGGTACGTCCCAGAGTCCAGTGGAGAAAACCCACTGACCTTGATATAGACTGTGTCCCTTAATGTTGTACCCCCAGGCAAGTTTAGCCTAAGTTCCCCTGGTTCTCCAACAAGCATTTGCACTATAACCACACGTTAGCATGGGAAGCCTGCAGCTATCCCATGGTCTTTCCTACAATTCAGCTTGTGTTCTTGGTCTTTGTGTATGCTTTTTTTCTGTCTGAGTGTCTCACTGGCTACTTTCTATTAGTTCTTCAAGAACATATTAGCCCATTAATGAAGCATCTTTTAACCCCCTTTTAGATTTTAGATCCTGACACAATTAATTGGTGATTCTTATAAAATTCCATAGACAGTGTCTTAATCCTATTCTTACTGAAACACTTTGTGTATGCAGCATTGCATAACCTGGAACTTGCTGTGTACAGTCCAGGCTGGTCTTGAACTTGCAGCAATTTTCTACCTTTGCCTTCCCTCTGCTGGGATTACAGACTATCATCCCCATCCCTGTCCCATCTTATTCACCTTCTATTTTGTTACTTATTGAGAGTCATAGTTATTATTTATCTATTTGGTTTTCTGAAAGAGTGTATACCACACTCTCATTGTCACCTATCAGAGGAAGACTTCCACAGTCCTTAACTAAAAACAAACGATCCAAACTGAAACCAAAAATGTCTCTTGCTTCAGTGCTCCTCCCGTTCGAAGATTCACCTTGAATGGCTGAGGGCATGAGTTGGAGCCACATTGAGGAGTAGCTAGAGTGGGAAGTTCTATTGGAAGTAATATAGTATGACTACAGGCAGAAGCCAGGCCAAAGTAAAGCTTCTTGGAGAAGGCAGGATGCAAACACTGTAAAGCTCTAATCAACAATGTGGGTAGTAGCGCGGTTGTGATTGGCTTGCCCAGCATGCACAGCACCCTGAGTTTAAATCCTATCATGGTAGAGAGAAAACATGAGGGGTCATGTTGCAGGAGTTTGCAGAAGGCCTCGGAGTCAGTGATGGATACAGAATGCTACCAGGATAATCTGTGGCATCTTTTATGGGAATGAGTCAAGCAGGTTAAAATCTACATAAAAGATAAAGAATTTTAGTTTGATTGAATTTTGACCTGGGGTCTCACTCTGTAGCCTGGGCTAGCATCAGATTCCTGGTAATCCTCCTACCTCAATCTTCCAAGTGCTTAGACTGTCTGTCTTTGTGCTTCATTGAAAATATAAAGATTTCTAAGCATGATTACAAAAATCACAAAAAGCACGGAAAAACACAAATTCATAAAGTTTAAAAATATCTCCAAATTTTAAAGCATAATAAAGTATAAATAGGCAGAGAAAATCTTTTAAACGTATTTGATATATAACCTTGATATATAAAGGATCTGTACAAAAATAAGACAATATGACTCAACAAAAGATACAATTTAAAAAGTGAAAGGCAATTTAGAAAGACTAAACACACACACACACACACACACACACACACACACACACACACACACTGTACCTCTGGGTAAGAAAGAACACATTAGCAGAATCTGTTAAGAGAATTATTGCATGCTCTTTGGCTTAGGTGAATGCAGGGATTAGCTAGGACTGCATCTGCTGTCCATGGGTAAATTTTCTCTTCTTTAAGAGAGAATTGTCACTTAAGAAAGTCTCTATGTAATGGAACTAGGCCCACCTATATTACCTGAGATGATCTCCTTCTTAATGTCAACTGATTGTGTACTTTAATCACTTATAAAATATCCTCACACCACCACCTGGTAGTATTTACTGTAGGTCATACCTTGAAAATGTGGCAAACATGCATTTCCTTGACTGTAGTTAATCTCCATGTAAAAACTAAGCAGTATTCCTGCCTCACATGGAAAGATTACCTTAAATATAACAGACAACCACACTACATCTTTCCTAAAAGGATGCAAAGTCCTTAGGTGACATTTTCTTCTTTCTTATCCTTTGATCACTGTTAGCATCCATATAGAGACATAAAACTATTACCAACCAATGCACCTGAAGTAAATTATAAACCAGTAAAGAGAAAGGGAAACAAAGGCGCCAGGCATGCCTGTATGGCCACATGTGCTAATGTATGCATGTAAGTATTTATAAAGAAAGAGAGAGAGAGAGATGCCTGTAACAAGTGTCTTCATGGTGCCTGCCACTTGTTGCAAAGATGTATGTGGTGCTTACAGCTGCCTTCTAATTTCTACCCCATATTTTTTCCTTCTCGGGTTCCTTTGTTGGTCATTGTTGCTTGCCTGGTGGCATGATCCAAGCCTTCACTTCTAAAGAGACTGGGGCATTCTGAGTCTTGCCCTGACTGGTTTTCCTTGACTTTTCAGGACATGGTGATACTGAGATGCCTAAAAAGGTCTTTAGTATTCCAGATCATTCCTTCATTGCCACTACGCCCTGATATCTAAATTTTCCTATGATAATCAGAACCCACATCCTGGGCAATACAATGACTTCCTTCTTTGCTTGTTTATTCTGAGGCATATGGAGCTTTAGTAGACAGAGAACAGCTTTAGTTTCCAGTGTAGTGCAACTGTCAGATCTTAGGTGGGAATGTATATTTTTGAACTATGATCCCTAGACCAGGAAAATATAAGTTTGTTGGAATGACATCAAAACTTATGATAGTACCTCACTAGGAGTAACATCAGAGTAATTGCTGGCCTCATGATTCCCAAGTTTCAGGAGAAACAGCATCCTGTATTGGATACTGATGTAGAGCATGTTGGCCTCCCAGGGTATGAGGCTTCCACTTTTACCAATGATGTAACTGGGTCTTCCAAAGACCATTTAACAGTTCTGTGAAGCAGCTGATGAGGGATGGTGGGAAACATTTAGTCAGTGAATCACAAGAGCATAAATGCACTGCATCTTTCCCTGTGTTGCAGAGTGTTACTTGATCCAAAGTAATGCACTGTGCGATCCTGTCCTATAGAATACTCACATAGTGAAAACAGCATTCTGCATGTTCACAGACTATGTTTATCCAGAATGAATGTGTGTTCCAGTAAGTACAGAGCATGGCCCCACAAATAATAAAAGCAGTCCACTGTGTAACAAATTTGCTACCGGGAATCTGACTAATCACCCCAGGGGACACGGTAAGGTCAGTGACATGGAGTTGGTTTCTGTGCACACAGTTTGGGTGCCATACTAGTGGTTATAGGCAGCCTAGTATTGATGAGCCCTGAGAAGATACTCACACCTTGTCATTTCAGATAGTATGCATTAAAGAGAAAATAGGCATCTATGACCTTCCATTGTTTTCATTTTGAAAGCTATACAGCATAATTGCTGACAATATTTACTGAAGCCTATATAAACATAACCATATGTACATAGAATTACTTGTATACACTTGCATATTAACTAACAATCAAAGGGAGATCCCTTATGTCTTGTTGATAGATGTCTTGGAACACTAGAATGGCAACAGTATCATGGTGTTTATCCAGCCACTTAAATCTGCACCCCCATATCAGCTATTTAATAGCTTTCTCTCACTTGTAGAGCTTTTTGTTGTTGTTTATTTGTTTGTTTGTTTTTTTCAACACAAGATTTCTCTGTGCAACAGTACTGGCTATCCTGGAACTGAATTTGTAGACCAGGCTGGTCTCAGACTCATAGAGATCTGCCTGCCTCTGCATCCTGAGTGCTGGAGTTAAAGGCGTACACCACCACTCCTGACTAACTTGTAGTTATTCTTACCACTCAACAGATGATAGAATAGGGATTTGAAGAGTTCTTTTTAAATAATATCCCCAAATTAGTACAGAGGTGAATGAGTTCGGCAAACTATCATTCCTCATCCATAAGGACTTCATAAGTCAACCCTTTGACTCAGTGATTGACCCAAGAGTAATGTGGTGTAAACTGAAGTTCTGAACTCTCCAGTGTTCAGTTGTGTGACCTTGACAAGGTCATTTTCACTTATTGATCTTCCATATCTGGATTATATAGTTTGTATCTTCTATTATCAGCAAATTCTGGATGTTTAATTATTTTGTGAGTAAGAATATGAAATCCAGATGTGAAATGCTATCTACTTTCTTTGTAGCTTTCTATGAGGCCATGTGAAAAGGTTATAAACAGCAGCTAACAATCCTCAAATTTTTCTGTATAGTTTACATAGAAATTAATATCATCCATATTACAAAACATAGAACTCAAAATGCCAAGCCAAGAAAATTATTAATTTTTGAGGGGATTTGCTGAGGGGATTAAAAAGATCTTCTAAAAGACAGGTTAGTGAACCCCAATACTGAATACTCACTCAATCTTGCTAAACCCCATTACCCTTCTCTGTGAAACTATTGTGCTGGGGAAACACCTTTCAGTGCCCCCAGGGGCCCAGCATCCTATCAGCTGAGACCTTCAGGATCCTCTGGCTGGGACCACAGTCTCCCACCTTGCTGTGATGAGACTGGAGGGTCTTACAAGAAAATCTTCCACCCAATTGATCTGGGTGCGTTTCAACTGCAGAACTCAAATGCCAGTGTGCTGTTTGGTCTGCTTTTCTGAATTGAATTGACCTCTTAGTGCTGTAAAAATGTATCTTTCATTGACTTCAATGGCAACCGCTTAATCCCTGGAAATTAATCGAGGGAGCTGGAGCCTGAATTTCCCTGGTGTTATTGGCCTATGGAAAATCTTGTTACTTAAGTCTCACTTTGTGTGTTACATCGTTATTTTTAAGAGATCATCACAGCAATTCCCTGTTTCTGTTAACACTTGGAAACCCAAATGGATTTATTTCTTAAATTGCTAATAACCTTACCCAGTCAGACAAATTATCAAGTATGTGGACTACAGTTGAACACAAATTCATCTTATTTTATGAAGGCAAAAAATAAAAATACCAAGATTTCCATTTTGAGAGCAAAAACTGCCAGAGCGAATTACTTGGAATACAACTCAACGTGATGAGATGCCATAAATTATACTGAATATTTCTTTGTGTAGGTATTTAGGGCTGTATGCTGTTATTGATAAGGCAGCAGCTTCCTTCCCTCCTTTTCCTTAAGAGGACTAACAATTACATTACCCTGGAAAAGGATTTACTTCTATTAGCTGACTGTAGCACTTAGACAGAAAACTCCAATTGTTTCATAAGAATTTTGATGGAAAAAAAAAAAGGGTTCCCATGAAAAGGTCTTTCTTGTACCCCAAGCACAGTGTCACCTGCCTCACGTCCTTTTGGTCTCTCCTCTGGAAGAGCTGAGGATAGTCATTTTGTCCAAGTCACAAGTAGGACCCAGTGTAGTGAGTATGCCCAGATACGACATAGCAAATGCAAGACTGCATAAAGATACTTCCTGAACAAAAGTCTGGCAGAACGCAGGACTCAGAACAGAAGGTAAAGCGCCGTTCTTCCAGGCTGCACTGGAGCTCTCGGAGCGTGCTGGATGAATCCCCACACGCTTCTTCCCGACTGGGCGTGCGTTTTTGGCAATGGACGAGCCCTCTGTTTAGGTTCTGCCATTTGATTTTCAAGAAATTGCTGTAGTATACAAAAGTGAAAAAGAAATCAAGACATTTCAGTTCCGTATGTTTGAGGAGAGTCTTCAAGACTGACCAGCTGCATTCCTACGGAACCTGTTTGTAAGCTTGTAAGAAAGCTCGAGAGTCAGAGAGGGCCTCCTCTCTTCCCCCTGCATTAGTCACTCTGTAAAAGATTAATCCTAATGAGCTGCCTTCTCCGGGCAGGCACACCCAGGCTTTGCCCTGCATACCTGCGATTTCTCAGTATATAGGCCAAAATGTGTGCACTCCAGTGCTGACAGACAGCATCTTTCCAGAAAACATTAGGCACAGTATTAGCTGTAATAACTTAGTTTAGGGAGTGAGGCCAAGCAGGGTAGGGGGTGGAGGGTGGGGGATTAGAGGTGGTGGCTCGGAATCCCCATGGAAGCAGCTTTCAAAGCAAAATAAGAGAACATGCTGATGGAACTCAGGTTTCTAAATCCAGAAGGAAAGCAAGCCCAGTCCCTTCTTGTTACTTCATTTTTTCCAAGTGGCTACCACCTCCTCTGAGCCATAGCTGGTCATTCCGCAAAAGGTAGGGCCGCTAGCCTAATTGATTTCCACACTTAACGGCAACCGCTGCATTGGAGTATGAAGCTCTTTATTCAGAGTCACTAGGCAGATAGAAGTTCTTGATTCCTTGGCCAGATCCTTGGAGGACAGCTGCGCGCAGGACATCTATGCTGATCCAAGAGACCATAGCAGTTCGCTGCTTTTACAGGGTGACACGACTCTGACCTCACACATGGAGGGGGTCACTTGCTGTGAATGCATCTCCAGGAGCCGAGTGATTATAGATCCTGCCATCCTCATACCAGTACAGCTATGGAATCAAATCGCACTTCTGTGACTGCTTAGCCTTATTAAACTTTTTAAAAAGAGATTTCTTTTTAAATTCTATTTTTCTCACCTATCTTAGAGACTGTTGCGACTATTGCAGCTGCAAAGACAAAAGAATGAAGAGACTGGAAGAGCCACAAACACAGAGAAGCAGACCAAGAGAGGGCATGCAGCAGAGAGGAGTCTAAACCCAGGTGCTGGTAGCATTGGATCTGAATATGGGCTCAAAATAGTCACTCACTGAATAACTGTGCACACGGCTGGATGTCCAGAACAGCTCTAAGGGAAGTGGACTTCCCAAACAGACAAACACAGTTCCCTACCTTAAAAGGCTCACATTTTATGGAAAACAGAACATTAGCTATATCCCTGTGAACTTCATACCAAGCTCTAGCATGAAGCAAACTGCTTTAGGCGTCCCTCAACCATGCAATTAATTAATAACATTTCCCCCATCTCGGTGATAAGAAATTTGAAGCCCAGATAAAACATATAACTTCCTAACACCACACAGCCAGTAAACAGGCAATCTAGGCACCATATCTAGACCTTCTGAACCCAGGGGTGGTCCTCTTCTGGATTATGATATAGTAACTCTCCCAGGACAGAGAAGTTGGTAGGACCAGATCATCAGAAGAAAGGCAAAGCAGAGTTAGGAAACGCTACTCTCCAGAAGGAATAATCTGTTTTCTCTAACTTCATTGGGAAACTGTTTATGGACTCACTGTTCTTCCACTGTCTTGGAATATTCTAAGGCTTTTTCTACACCACTGTAAGATGCCTGGATGTTATTTTCAGGACATTAACATTCCCTCTCACCTGTCTAACCCAGTGCCACACAGAATTAGAAGGGACGCTTTAATAAAGGCCTGCTTATCATGATGGTCTATGTATTCCAACATGGGAGCTAGTAGTCTGCATAGGACAATGGAAAAAGTAACTCCTTGATTTAAATTAAGGTACATGTGAATTTAGATTTAAAAACTGATGCTCCGCAGGGTTTGGAGGCTGTGTTCACTTGCGTGGATCCACTTAGGGTAAGCACAGCTCTTCTTTCTTAACAATGAAGTTCATACACTCTAAGCACTCATCAAATACTTCTGATAAAATGTTAGTGCCCAAGCTTTTCTGTCATTTTTAGACACATTGAATTTGGGGCCTGGGGGAATGGCTCAGTGGATAAAAGCATTTTCTGTACAAGCATGAGGACCTACCTGAGTTCAAATAAACACCAAGAGCCCATGCAAAATGCTATGCATAGCTGCAGGCGCCTGTAACTCCAGCACTGGGACTAAAGGTAGGCAACTCCGGGCAGCTCCCCAGCCAGGCACTCTAGCTCAAACACTGTGCTTCTAGGACATTGACATACCCTGTCTCAAGACTAGGACAGAGAGGGATGGAGGGCATCCTCCCCCAGCCTATTCAAGCGTTGCATGGGCAAGCATACCCACACACTCACATCCATGCAACCCACACAAACTACATGCATACACACACACATACTCACATCCATGCAACACTTACACACACACACACACACACACACACACACACACACACACACAAATTACGTATATTAGAAATAGTAAAATAAAATATATATTAAAATAGCAGTTTTATGAGAAAATATAAATAGAAAAATCTCATTTTTTATGATTTTGGATAGGGAGAATAAGTAAAATGAACTATACATTTTGTTTCTTTTTATTTGTTTTGAATGTGGCTGCTAAACAATTTAAAATGATTTGTGTGGGTTATATTATATTTCTTTTGGACAGTGCTGAATTAGACTAACGACATATTTCCCTATAAGTGGTCTGTTCTATAAAACCAGTCCCTGGAATGTACTTATCATGGATTTGTCTATTGTGGGCCTCTTTCAGTGTTTTCTATGTATCTTCAACTTCCACGAGATGTAATATATCTTTAACTGATTTCTTAATAAAAACTACAAAAGCCCCAAATAAAGCAAGGAACTCCCTACCATAGCCTCTTACAACCATACAGTCATGGAGTTCTGAGCCATCTCTTTTTCCTTCTCTCTCAATCCTTTTACTTTTCAGACATCAGAAAGAATTGAATTTGAATTGATCAACCCTTTCGTACTCTCATGATGGTGTGTGTGTGTGTGTGTGTGTGTGTGTGTGTGTGTGTGTGTGTGTGTGTGT